>JABCKO010008088.1:0-15488 GCA_018855915.1 Tephrocybe sp. NHM501043
ATGTGAGGACCTTCTTCTGTTATCACATTGATATTGAACTTGTCTAGGATCATTGTCAGGTATATCCTATGCTGGGTTGCATGGCGCTTGATGTCATACCATGTCACACATCATCTGTGCCTTGTGAGTGCTTGTTCTTGGCCAGCAAGCAGACTGCCGATGATTGTCATGCTTGTCTCGGTGTGACAACCTTTGAGCAGGCTCAAATCATGACGTTTGCTTGGTGCAGCAAGACCACAGACATTGCAGCCATCAACTCACAGCATGTCAAGGAGATCAACATTGAACCATTTCAGGAGCTTTTGGGTGAAGACCGTGATTTCGAAGGATGGGATAAGGATGGACTATTTGTTGATGACTTGGATGTTGATCTCTAGATTTCGCTGTCTTACCTTACATTTTTGCTGTCTTACCTTACATTTTTGTCACTTTATTACCTTACCATTGAATTTATGCTATCGCACATATTAATCATACATAATACACTTGGTGGGACCGGTCTTTACACAGTCGCACAACTGCAGTTGCTGGTTGCTTCTGGTCTTGGTTCGGTCTTCATGTGATTCCAAAAATATCTCAACTGGTCCCAGTCCCAGTTGCCTGAATTTTTGTGAGAAAACTAGACCCGACTGGACTTTCAAACACTAGTTGGCACTGCAAGGGGGATTATTGTGTGGGAGTCAAGATTGCAAAGGTCCTGCTCTGGAAACAGATCTCTGGGGCACATAGGTTGCAGGACCACTTATGAGGTGGTTAGATTGTACCCAAGCTGTGCTTGTGGGTGCTACTCCTCAGGTAGGAGGTACATGGATAGGGCCAGCAGCCAGTGCAGGAGCAGATGGGGCACAGATCAAGCCAACAGTGAGTGCAGGAGCATGGGTAGGGCCAGCAGCAGGTGCAGGACCACCCCCAGTGGTAGGTCATGCATGGGTAGGGCTGGTAGTGGGTGCAAGACCACCCCCAGGAGCAGATGGAGTGCAATTTGAGCTAACAGTGGGTACAGAAGTGCAAGTAGGGCCAAAAGGCAGTGCAGGGCCAGATAGTGCATGGATAGGGCCAACAGTAGGTGCAAGACCACCCCCAGTGGTAGGCAGTGTGCAGGTAGGGCCAACAACAGGTACAGAGGCAGATGGAGCATGGGATGGGCTGACAGCAGGTGCATGAGGTGGACTGCAAGTGAGATTGATGGGGGTAGCAGCTGTTGTCAAGACTGCAGGGGCTGGGGAAGGTTCCACTTTCTTCTTGCCTTTTGACTTGATCTCCTTAATGGACTTGTATGCTGATTTGACCTTGAGCTCATAATCACTATCCTCCTTCTCCTTCCTAGCATGTTTAAATTTGTCAGGTTGAGGGTCATCATCCTCATACATATTGGAGTTTGAGAGACTTGCAGGTAGTGCCTGATGGATTTGTTGCTTCCTCATTGCAGGCTTGGGCACAACCTTCACAGAGGGCTTGGGCACCGTCTTTGTCACCAGTTTAGCAGTGGCACATTTGTTCTTGGTGGCCACAGGTTCATTGTTGTCACCATCTGTTTTCAACAAGGTTGCATTCATCCTGTGTGATGATGTCCTCCAAGTACTGGGGCCCTCTAAGGTAGGTTCCAAGATGAGCAAGAGAATAATACTCAATCCGCTGGAGAACAAGTGAGTGATTCTTCAAATAACATGAGGAGATGCATAGATAATTACATAGCTGAGGCAGTCAGAATCAAGGGACATGTGCTCCTTCCAGCAGTCACACTCCTCTTCCTTAACATGGTTGTAGCCATGAACAGGCCCAATCCAGACCATCTGAGGCTTGGTCAATGAGGATACAATGCTGTAGGGAACTGCCACAGATGTACTACCTTATGAATCATGTTGATCCAGCCCTCTTCATCAGTAAAGTGGACAGGTTTGTCTTGCAGGATGCATGTTTGCTGTGGGAACTGGTCTTGCCAAATGGATTAGAGGTAGGAAAAGAAATTATCTAGTTTCCTTTCCTTGCTAGCCCTCAGGTAGAAGGGTGCCAGTTTCTGCAAGAGTTTTGTCTCCTCATTCTCTGCCCATAAAGTGATTTGTTAGTTGTTATTTTTGGTGCAATTAGGTGGCATAGCAGGTCAATACTATGCATCAATAATGATTGGTGCTGTGATCAAATAACAGAGGCTATTTAGACTTACCTGAAACTTAAAATGTTCTTGTTGGGGTAAGGCCAGATTTTTTTTTTTGGCGATTGTCTAGGGCAGATGCCAGTGCCAAGCATTAATAAAAACCCAGCCCAGAGCCAGGCTGTTCATTCTCAAGTGTTTTCTCTTTATTATAGGCCACACAAATGATACCTGAGTCCTGAATTTAAGGCTTAGATACTATAGGTGCCAACTGATACCTTGATTAAATATCCAGCCCTGCCAAACTGTGCCATGCATTTTTGACATTATAGCTCCCACACCCCTTGTATTCCCTTGTAACTCAAATTGGAAGATACTTTAAAGAGTATAGAAGCTAGCTGCACAGGAGTTAAAAATCTGGTTTATGTCATTTGATGAATTGAATGGGTCAGACAAAAAGTAGGACTAGGCTCAGTATTTTGCTTCTGGCACTTTTCACATCTCTTGTATCACTGCAAGACTCAACTGGAGCACTTCAAAATGTCAAGAAACTCAGTCTGTAAGAGTTGATGCCTTAGTCAAAGCTGTTTGGTGGCCTATTTCAGTTGGACAATACATGATATTATAGCTCCAGACCTCTTTGTATCGCAGTAAAATTTGAAACAGTGCTACTATCAGATACCTAACACTACAGTATATAAGAAATTTCACTGTGGATGATGCCATTCAATGGATTATTTTGGTCATGCAAAAGGCAGACTGGGTTCAGGCTTACTTCAATCAGAGGTCACCCCCAGTGAAAATTGTGTTGAGTAGAACTGAGCAAGAGTGAGCAAAAATGGCCCACCAAAAGTCAGCTTAATTTGGCTTGTACAGGATTGATTTCCTGGACAACAATTTCAAGCTGTAATGAGCCAGACAGAGCAAGTCAGATTTTGGGTCATTTTGGCTCAATTTTTTTCCCCATTTCATTTTTGCTTGATTGTAATAATACAATTTTATTTCAAATATAATTATAATTATAAAAAAAGCTAGACAGGAATATGAAGAGAGAAAAAAAATACAAGCCCCAATTCTGGCATGTTGTTGTGCAATCAAGTTGCGAGTGAGGCATTGTGTGATGTTTGGAGCATGTCACTTCCTGAGTTTTGCCTTCTCTTCACAAATATGTTTTTCAAATACCTAATAGAAAAGATGAACAGTAGAAACAAAAGAGAAATAAAGTCATACCATTTGTCCCTTTGGTCCCAAACCAGCCCAGTGTGCTGCAAAGTTGTCCTCGGTTCCATTAAACAATCCATCAAAAAAGTAAAGCCACTTACAGAGGATTTTTAAGCTGGAGAGGACAATACTACATTAGCAAATATGATATGTTATGAGTCCACTCATGAGGATTGGTGACCATGCTGGCTGGGCATCATCATCTATGTTGATTGTGTTCTTGTCAATCATGTTCTTGGATGCATTGGTCTTTGCCTTCTTGTGTTTGATGGTGCCAAGTAGTAGTCCATTGTCTGCATTTGTAGAGGGTTGAGAAATTGATGCTATTGCTTTAATAATATTCCTAAATAATGTAGAAAGCTATAGTGTCAATAAATCCATGAAATGACTGAATATATGCACACTGGAGCATGCCCATAACCTGTGCATAATTTAACTTTACCTCATCTTGAATGCCTATGACTGTCTTCCATACTCTGGCTTTGTAGCATGTCATTCTGCATCACAAGATGCATGTAGTTCATTGTGCTTGTCTGAATTTGTAGCAAAAAGTCCTGTTATGAGTGAGTATAAGAAATATAACAAAAATACTGAAATCTACAGGTGCACTAAGAGATCTCCATACAAATCTGTCTCAAAATCATTCCAGGGTCAATTTGATGGTCTTGGTATATCGGAGGATGGATAGAGAGGAGACGTGGCAAGGGACGTAGTTATGGTATGAGTTGAAAGTGAAACAAGGCAATGTCACACATATTGTGTAAGCTTGGGTGTGGCAGCTTTGTGACCCATTGAATCTACTGAGTACTATCAGAGACATGTCAAGAACCTTATCAAGCAAGACAGGTCAAGAAATTGGGATCTAAAAAGACATTCAAATTTGAATGGAGCAAGTGAGTGACAAAGTTAGAAATGTCAAAACAAGTTGATTTGAGTTACTGAGAGACAAAATGTGTATGTAATGCAAGTGTAGTTAGTCAGATTGAAGCTAAGACAAAGACTCTCGATGTTGTAGCCAAAAAGTTGTGATTGATGTTGAATTGATGCATCTGGTTACTTTCCAGCTTGATCTTGCTTGATTGTTTTCTATTTGGCTTGCTCTTGCTCAGTTCCACTTGACGTGATTTTCACTGGGGGTCACCTTGGCTTCTGCTATGTAGTTGTTCAAAACATGGGATGCTTATGCACATACAAGACCCATGAGGAGAAATGGCTTGCACAGAGGGCTAAAAGCTGATGGAGCTACAAAAAGTGAGTCCACAAATAATGTCATTAAACATGCTCATAACCAACATTGTGCCAGGAACAAGACAGCAATCAACAAGAGACAAGGCAAACAATACCAGAAAGGCAAAAGGTATTGTCCAAGAATGAAACTCAATAGCCTTGAGCTGAGAATGTTGATATCCAGCAACTCTCTTGAAGGTGAATCATCTCACATGCCAGAGACTCAGAAGGACGTCCCAATTCAACCAACACTACAGTACATCAATGTTTTTCATTCTCAATCTACTGATTTATTTGAGGGACAAACAGCATAGAGAGAGAAACCATCACTTTCTGGTCTGCCAAACTAAATGGCATTGTTGCCTGAGTTGAAAAAGTGGTGGCCAGAAAATCACACTACAGATACATGGATGCACTCTACACAACATATGCTGCCACCAATGACCCTGCCCATGTCTTCAATCACATTGTCTACCTTACCAGGCTTCAGGAAAAGATGCACAAGTATTGCAGCCAGATCATCTGGTTGCAAGAGGAGAATGCATGTTCAGACATAGATGATTGTGTTCAAGCAGAAATGTTGGAGGACAAGCTGTCCCTGTTACTTGGAGCCCTGCAGAACCTGGGGTTAGCTGCATTGTTGAATGATGCTATAGTCCTATATGCTTCAAAACAACTGTGCTACCAGGGCTTTCCAAGGCCCTCACAGTGAAATGTAGTCTTGTCATTATAAATTGATTTGTTCAGTTCAATGCAGACTACCTTCAGTCGCATACTGCTGAAGTGGAGCAAAATAAGGAATGAATATTATAATTATGGTAGAATTATGGTAGAAGGTACAGGCAAATTACACAATAGAATGACAATCAAGCTAAGATCTATGCATAGGAAGTGGAGGAAGTGCCAACAACAACTTTAGAAGAGCACTTCAAACATAGACTAAGCCATATTCTTCAAGGCCTGTGACTGTAAACCCACTAAGGATAGCTGCAATGTTGGTTAGAACCCATATGCCACAGTCAAAGCCATTGGACTGCCAAGAACAAATCACAGTGGGGTGTGCAATCCAACCAGATGTAATAATATGGAGCGGGTGACCATTTGAGTTTGTGAGCAGAACAAGATGTGCAACAAATACCATAATTTCCTAGTATAAGGATGAGTGAAACAGCATGACTCAAACATGAAGGTGACAACCCTGAGTCTTGTGAACCCATGGTTGCATCTGCCCAAAGCTGTCAAATAGATGAATCTCCCCCTGAGAGGGAATGATTGTGCTCATAACCCAGTGTTCAGCATCAGAGTGAAATATTGGCAGAATCCAAATCTGGCACATCCAGTACTGTGTATGTCATGTGTGGTGCCAATTTCTGCATTGCTGGCTTGGTATTGCATCATGGGAAGATTGTGAGAGGTGAACAAGGCACACTGTCAGCTGAAGTCCAACATTGTCCTGGTAGGTTCAGAGAACTGCTCCATCAGCAGGGTGCTGATACTGTTGATGCAGGAATCATTTATCCACACTGTTGAAGATGCCATCATATGAAGCTCACAAGGTGTAAAGATAACCTGCCTGCCAAGACATGAAAAGTATCATGATTCAGAGAGAGGTTTGATTTTTTTGAAGGTTTGGCATTGTAGGTCTGCAAGAAGATCATGGTGGAGCAGCAAATTCACCTACATGATATTGAGGAGTGGGCCAACTGGGACAGAATACAGGAACTCACTGGTAACTCCCAAGACAATGTAACGTCTATGCCCAGTGATATAACCTCTGCTGCAGCAGAGACTTCATTTTTGGCCTCTTGTGACCAGTAGTCAGTTGCCAAGATGTCTTTGGTTGTAATCAAGGTGGGGTCAATCCATGGTTGACCATCATCAAAGGAAGTCTCCACTAGGTCTGATAGATCAAGTTTGTCTTGAGGTGGCCAGTGGCTCCAAATTGCCTGGTGCAAATTCTTCCTCATCAATATAGGTAGCCTCATGGTGGATGTATGGTGGATACTGCATCAGCACTGAGTTGTCATGACAATGATGAGTCACAGTAAGAACCTGTGCAATGGCAGACACCTGTTCTGTGTGCCTTTTGAAGATGTGATAAGGGGTGAGTGGGCCTACCCACCATGCCTTGAGTGACATGAGATGTGTGTGATGTTGTTGGAGAGGAATCAGAAGATGTCAGTCTGAGGGGATGATTAGGATTGGTGAGAGCAAGGTCTGAAAAAGACATATGGATGGATACTTGAGTGCAACCTCAATGGCTGCAATTTCTGTGCTGTACCATTGTGACATGTTGATGGCTTCTATTGCAAGCTGTTGCCTCTCCTTATTGTATCAGTCGACCTTCAACATAGTGCAAATCTCTTCCTGCATGTCAGGATCCTGCAGCCAGCATGGCAACTGCTTAGTTGGGCAGCTGATCCAGACATCCCACATGAGATCTGGGCATTCTCGAAGTAGTTTAAGTTCAGTAGGAAGGGGTTCCAGCAATGGAATGGCCCAGCTTGAGTCATACATAGCAGCAAGGGTGGCATATAGATCATTGTATTTCTGGAGTCCAGCAACAAGTGCCAGGGTTTGTCTCTTGATAGCTGCACAAGTTGCTTGATGAAGTTTGGTGCCTGCAATATAGGACATCAACAAGTGGCCAGAGAAGTATGGAAAGAACTGACCTAGGATCTGATGGGCACAGCCTGAGGCCTGATCCAAGTGGTCCCATTCAAAAAAACTACCAATTGCCCTCTTCTGCACATTAATTTTGAGCTTGCACACAACCAATAGACATCTGATGAATTCAAGATTGACTCCTTGCAACTTGGGAAAGGAATCCTGCACACTGAGGGAGGCGTACAGTTCTTTGATGTGATCCCTTGCTTGTTCATGGTGCTCCTGGACGCTCCCAAGAATATGGAGAGAGTTGGCAGTCAAAAATGTCTTGGAAAGTATGAGACAGGTAGATTTAAGACTCTTTTCACAAGCATTGAGGTTACCCTGAAGGGCAATAACTGTATCCAATTCCTTTTTGAGGCAATTGGGAGCCTCTGTAAGTACAATCAGTGAAAGGGGATAGTCAATGTATCAGAAGACATATGAGCCCTGACTGAGAGTTCAGAGGCATGCTGTAAACTCCACTCATGACAGAGGACTGCTTCTTCAATGCCTAGAGTAGACAGAATCTGGTGCACCTTCTGGCCCTGCACCTGTACACCTTTGGTAAGTTGATGCTGGATCCATGCACCAAGATTGTTTTGGAGCTCATCACTGATGGAGGCAACATGTTGGTTAACAATGAAGATGTGCAGAGATTGCTGAAGGAACACAGGTTAGTCTATAGAGTGATTGTTGAGTGTCAAAGAAGAACTGACCCCACAACTCCTTGTAACCCCTATAAGCTTTTGCATGCATGACCAAAGGTGTTTGACCCCCTCTCCATCAGTGAGACCAAGGCCTGTGCATATTCAGGGGTTGAAAACAATCTGGCATGCATCGCACTTGTAGCACATAACAGACAACTCCTGATATCATTGCCAAAAAAATTATACTAGTAAAAATCAGCACTTCAGGTCAAAACACTTGACAAGAGACTCACTACATTGAGAGAGCAGTCAAGAATACAGCCAACATCATAAATCATAGTAACAGTAGCTCAAGGTGGGATATGGGAGAAGAGGTGCTCTATTATCACAACCACATACTTCTGTTGTTCTCCTGGAGTGTCTATCTTGGTGAGAAAGATGGGAATGTCATGTCAACAGACAAGAGCCATCAATCCTCCATCATCAAATGGTTCCATGTTGGTTTTGATGTTGGATCCACAACCAGCTGTGTGTGATGCCTTGCATTCATCAAGAGCCTCCCCTGGGACAGCTTGCTTACTTTGACATAGCTCCTGAACTTTGCGGAGCTTTTCTATTTGTTGTCCAACCTTGTTGACATATTCCTTGGGCAGAACAAAGGTGGGTTCATAAAACCTGGGTGAGTTTTCTGCACATTGGAGATGCCAGTGGTTGAAGTTGCTGTTGACACAAACATGGATGTCCCCACCTCTGCATGAATGGTTAAGAGTGTTGGTGGAGATATATGCTGTTGCTTACTCAAGTTTCAAGGAACACCCAAAAAGATGGCTGCTAAAGCAAGGGGCAAAGTTGTTGAAGTAGGCAGGTGCACTCATCCATGAATAAGCAGCAATGTTCCAGAAGGGGTAATGGATGGTAGAAATGGCAAAGGAGTTTTGGGAGGGATAGGCTCAATGTGAGAAATTACAGGATCATTTTTGGTCAACTGGAGTCCCTGATTGCTGTATACTTGGTGTATATCAGCATTGGCTGTGACCACACCAGCCTTTACAGACTTCTCCAAGCAAATAAACAAGTTGTCATGCCACTGGGAAGTGTAGCCAAGCCCTTGACAAAAAGCATCCTGTATTGGGGCACCCTGCATGCATCTTGGGTGTCAGACAAACATATGAAAATGCAGCAATAGTATGTCACCTTCTTGTTAAGAAGGATGAAACCCCATCATGTGGAGAAGGTATTTAGGGCACTGGCCATGGCTTGGACAGCATCACATGATCTTTCAAAGAGGGCACAATAAAAATCCAGTAAGTGGATGGAGATGGTGATGCAAGGTTGGAGAGGAGCAGTAGAGACAAGGCCATTGTAGACAAGGACTTAAAGAAGGTCTTGACAGTTGCACCAGGACATTCTCTAAGTCTGTCATTGTGCCAGGCAAAGTTAATAGACTAAAATTAGAATATGACCATCAAAACTCACAATCCTGGAAGAGACAAAGAACAGTATTTGCCCTTGTTGTGCAGTGCCCTAAGCCCTGACATCATGATTGGAGAAAAATGACCCTTTTGGATATCTTGCCAAGACTATTTGAGATAAACTCAAGTAAAGGGTTGACAAGTCATTCCAATGCATCAATCCAGTGGGAATAAAGGTTTTTAGAGTTTTGGTTTGGCAAGGTTTGACAAGGAGTGCAGACTGATGGGGGACACTTGACAAAATCAGGGGATGGAAAAGGGTCATCATGATCAAAGGTCATAGGATCATTTGTAGTATTAGAAGATGATGTGCCCACATCAACATCAGAATTGATGGAAGCCACAATGGGCTCTGGGACTTTGGTAGTCTGGAGAGTTGCAGTCTTGTTTTTCTTTTTGAGCTCCTCAAATTTGGCACATGCTTGGGCAAGGTCTTGCTGATATCCAAAGGGGATGACCACCATAGAGTTTTTGTGCCTGTTTCTAGGTTTTTTTGGACTAGTGAATGGAATGCCTAAGCCAGAAGTAGAGTGCTGTTCAGCATGAGTGGGCAGTTTGGACTTTGCCATTGTAATGGTGAGAAGGAAAGAGTATCAATAACATATTAGTAAGCCACATTCAGAGGAAGAACTCCCAATGACCGTCAGTTGGACAGTTGGGAGGTGCAGTCAGACAGTTTGAAGATGTGGTCAAATGGGTTGCAAAATGGTGGGTCAAAAATCTGAGGTGGTTCTATTCTTGGCAACTGCACATGCGGTTGTCAAGTTAGGCCATTTATTGTCCATACAAATAAATGGCCTAACTTGCCATCAAGAAGCACATACTGTGGTGTCTTAGGTGGAGTTGATACAGCAGTCATAGATTTCAGGTTTGAATCTACTTAGAAATGCAACTCATGAACAGATACTACCAAGTTCTAGCAGAGGTTGTTGCTGTGGAAATGCCTGTGTAATCATGGAAAAGTCAGCCTCAGTAGTATGGGTCTTAAGCTTGTATGAAAATGCTCAACATATAGCAAGGTCATACTCTGCAAGCTTGTGAGCTGTCAGAAAATTAGTTCTAAAGAGCTGATGTTATACTGAGTTAGTGCACCTATTTCTGCCACACATTGTTCATACTCCTCCCCAAGCATATCATTGATCTGTTCAAAGTACCTCTCAAACTCTGCCCAGTCTACTTCTTCTTCTTCATTCTCTCCATCATCCTTGAGGTCCTTCAGCACTGTATTGGTAGGGTCATGATGATGGGACAATTCCTCATCTTCATCTCCACCTTCATCCTCCACATATGCATGGCACTGCTGTTACTAATGTTCTTGTGAGTTCTTGTTGACATCCTGTACATTGTTAGACTCTGGGCTAGCCAGTAGTGGGAAATCAACAGGTGGGAAGGGGTAACTATTAAAGGTGGCACCTTGTTCAGCTTTACTATATGACAAGAATTCTTCTATAGTGCAGATATGGATTTTTTACATTGTTGCAGCCACCTTGTGTAGATTGGTTGACATCTGAGCTTTTCAGTAAGCATGCTCTTAAGCAGGTGGCATCCATGTGTTGCAGCATTGGCAGAATGCATAAGTTACAATCAAAGCTGGAGTTGGCAAAGCATAAGGCAAATAATAAAAGTTGAAACAAGAGTGCCATATAATTTAGGAACATAAAAGAAAACATATAAGTCAGACAAATAAACATGAATTGAAAACTCCCCAAAGCTTCTCTCTGCCTTTTGCAAGTATACAAAATCAACTTCCACATACCTTCCTCTCGAATATGTTTACTCCAGCTTGCTAACCTCCCCATACCAGGAACTTGGCTCAGCCTACTGATGAGAATACTTGTCCTCCATTCCATAAAGGAGCATTAACACCTTCAAATAGGCATACTATGCACAGGGACCAGGCCATTTTCAACAAGAAGATTGAGGCTATTATAAACATGGTCAAAAGCCTCAAAGGTCAGTCATTACTCAACCATATTTGGGCATCATACTCACCACAACAAAACTAGCCAAAAGTTGCTTATGAACATGAAGAGAAGGTCAACCTTGCCAAAGTCAAGATGGAGGCTGTTGACATAGCTACTGAATGTAATGAAGCCATAGATGCTGTTGATCAGTGAGAAGATACATTATCTGTTGCCAGAATGGAGAAGCAGTTAGCTGCTGTTGAAAGTTAGTCATAACACTTAGAATAGATTTTTGCTGATTTGACTTACTATCACAGGAGTTTGAAGATGAGCATAAATGTGCATTAGATCTCAAATGACAGGTCCAAAAGCCACTGAGGCTTTCTGACAAAAGGAATGCTACTGAGCATATGCTGGGCAATGTACCTGCCAACTCAATCCCTCATCTAATCAGTACTGCTGGTCAGGGCTGGGGAATACAAGAGGCATGGGCCTAAACTATTCAGCAAAAAAAGATGAGGTGTACAAAGGAATACAAGTAAGTTGGTCCTTCTCAGGTATGACAGCACCACCTCCAGTATCTTTCCATTGCTGTGAAGCTCTCTAGCAGGTCCAGTGGTCTGAAATCTCAACAGTTGACAAGGCAAAGTTCTATATTGTGGTTCATTCAGTTTCTGATAATACACCTTCTTTCATCTTACCTTCTAATTCAGGCATGCAAGAAGATCTCATATCTTAGGCAATTCCATAATGACTGGGCTACAGAAGAGATTGTCAAGCAGTATTTTAGAAACAAGTGCAAAAATCATTACTGAAACAAGTGGATGGAAGTCCCCAAGAAGTTCAAGCATCTGAAGGAAGTATTCAGCAAACAAAACCCAACTGGGTCACATATCAAACATGTTAGTCCATGCACATAGCAGCTCAGCATCATCAAGGCCACAGGATGAGGGAGATACTGGCAATGTTGATATGGCCTGAGAATGTTGTAGTTATCAATCAACATTGGTGTGTCAGTTTGTTAAGTCTTTATGTCTTTCTACCCCATTATCAATCAATAGCTCCTTGCATCCACAACATTGATGTTGATAGCTTGTAGCATGACTCAGGTGTCCATATATCCTTTAATACTCATATATATTCATTATCCCATACTTCTTGCTTCCTGCTCTAGCTAGCATACCCCAATTTATTATCCAATCCATTTTATGACCTACATGAAGACCCAACCTGAGCCCAAGTAAGATTCAACTGGCTGACAACCTTGCACAGGTTGGAAGATCAACCTGTACACTGTTTCAAGTCATCCTTGGTCACATAGGTTGAATTTGACATTTTATGGTTGCTGAAATCAACTACAGTAGATTACTACAGTAGATTACTTTGTATCCTCATGGCCAGTTGATCAAAACTCATCAAACAGTTGATTTCACAGGTTGGATATCAACTGTTCTGGCAACCACAGTGTATATTACAGATGTCTTGTTACCTTGCCTGCATCTGAACCTGTCAAGAAGGGGGCACTGTAAGATCTGGGGTTACAGTAGTCTGGTGCAGAGGACATATGATATTATTGCTTTATCATTCTCAATCATTCTCAATGTAGACATCTCAATCAGGCTGACTAACATGGATGCTGCATGTGTGTGGCTCTCAGCCATCTTAAAGGGGTACATCATACACAATCTATAGATGTGGCACCTGGTGAAGGAACAGACAAGTGGATGGGCTGGTGGGAGGGTGGCTGGAGAGAGTCATCAGGGAAGAAGAGATGGAGAGGATATAGAGAATTTGACAGAGTCTGCAATGATCAGTGAGGGAGCTTTGGTGTTGGGCTTGGAGGTAGAGGTGGAGCTTGTGGTTGCCTTTATGGGTGTGGGTGTGCTGGCATGCAACATCAATGTAATGGTGGCTTTTGACACTGGTCAGTTATGTTTTTCCTCCTTTTCCCCTTTCTCTTCTTTTGCTTTGCCCTGCCTAGTATCATCAATATCATTCAGGACATCTATGATTTCCATCCCATTACCATTGGTTGTTGTGGAGGAAGAAGGCAGGGCAGCAATGGACTTGATAATAAAAGAGCATGAGGAGAAGGAGGCCAGCCAGAGTGGTTAGTTGTGATGGTAGTAGAAATGGAGCTGTGTGGTACCTCAGGTGTGGGTGCAGGTGTAGGTACAGTGGAAATAGGGGTAGGCTCTGGGGTAGGCTCCAGAGCCTTCTCTGCATTGGACTCAGGTAGAGGGTCAGAAAGAAAAGATGTGGATACAGAGGGAGAGGAGGAATATACCCAGGAGGTATACCATGATTAGCTGGAGGCAGTAGGGGCCAGCATACTTATTGTGATAGATTCTGCCTCTGTCATTGTGGTTGTTTTTGTCATGGTGGTGGTGATAGTAGGATTGATAGAAGTGAGTGTGGGTAGCAGATTGTATGTAGGTGATTTATTTAATAAAGGAAGTGGTAGACTATTTGTAGGTGTAGTCAGAGCAAGCTCAGGCTCTGGAACATGTGAGGGCTCCTTGTTCACTGCTACAGTGCTGGCACTCCACCCAGGAACATAATTCCACCACAAGGAAGATGCTTTGAGTGCAGGCACTGATGCCATTTGTGTTGTCTCCTTATCAGCATCAGCTGCAGGTTCAGGTAATAATGGCTTCTCATTGGCTATAGGTTCAGGTAGCACAATGGTGATTATCAGCATTGATAGCAGTTGTGGTGATGAGGCTGGAGTAGGGACTGGGGCTGAACTGGCATTAGTGCACAATGTGAAAACAGTGCAAGATGGGTGCACTGCTTGTAGACCTGCCAAGAAGGGGGATGTTTATGCTCAATGCTCAGCATAAAGCAGGAGCTAGATGGGTTCAGCAATAAGAATGAGTACAACAGTGTCTCCAAGATCACCAGCCCCACTAGCTCAGGAGATGCAATGACAACAGTGTCAGTGCCAGCACTTTGTTGTTTACTAACATCAGCATTGAGTAGCTCTGTGCTGGTACTGCAGATTATGAGCCTCTGAACAACAACTAGTGATTGTTGATTATTATAGCAGATGCTGGAATAGTAATTTTGATTCTTACATTTACATCCACATATCTTTTTATCTTTTATTATCTACCCTTTTGTATTAACTCAATTATTCAATAAGTACTGTAAATAATCTGATCTATTTCTTCACTGGCTGAATAGCTAAGCTCTATCACTTGTTGAGCTAATGGCTTGTGATTTTTTGCTGTCATAGAAATGCTACTTGGATAGGAAATTTCCAAGTCTCCTTCTTGTTGAAATGAATGATTTCTCTCATGTCAGGATCTTGCTCATGCGCACTCTCAATCAAAATTTTTTTACTTACCTTTTGATACACAGACCATGTATGGCCAATTATAATTTCTCTCTTGCTAAATTTGCATCATCTTGTATAAAAGCATTGTTTGAATCATCAGAACTAACTTAGAATCAGAATATCAGGAAATCCAACATTGTCACTGGAGGCCAAATGTAGTAGAAGCAATGAACAAATCAAAGTCAAAATATCTTCAGTCATAGATGGCTGAATTCCTTTGTAGACAGAGATTCAGATTACAGTTGTACAGGAGAGGATGTTAGACTTTACAATACATGACATTGGATCAACTTATCACTCAAACAGAATACAGTCAGAAGTTTGAGGTAAAAGTTTTTGACCACTAAGATATCTATTTTCTGTGAGTCTGTACTTATGATAATTGTTAAAAGAAAAGGAGAGATGTTGAAAGGCCTACAAAGTTAAACAAATCTAATCTGTCTTTTGATGTGTGATGATTTGAAAGTCATATGACCTCACTGAGGAAAGCCCCAAAATTTCAAAGGCTGCTTATTATATAAGAAGCTGACCAATTTTAGTCAGCATGACAAAGAATTGGTAAGCTGATGGGAGCCAGAAAAATTGATGGATCATCATTCATCATCCCATGTATTATAGACAAGCTTACGACCTGTGCCTTTGGCATAGGGTTTGCACACTCACCCATGCCTCCAGCACTCTGTCATAGCTTGTTGGGGGAGACCCCCAAACCCCCCTTGCTTAGTGCAGGACCAGCTTCACTTTGTTCAGCCAGTCCTTTCATATTTAATTACATGTTTAGTGCAGTTTCCTTCAGTCAGTCCTTTCATTTTTATTATATTTATTGTATAAACTTTGTTAGACATGTTCTTTAATAATTTAATACAAAAAATTACTATATATAAGTTAATCACTAATATGCAAATTGTTAGTAAAGTTATGATAGTCAAACTTTAA
>JABCKO010008090.1:0-15322 GCA_018855915.1 Tephrocybe sp. NHM501043
GAAAGGTTCATGTTTGATTGACAATATAACTAAGTTCAGTAATAATCAGCTTGACTCAGTCAATGAAGAATAGACTGAGGGTATCAAAACTAAATGGGTCCACTATATATGTGTGGTAGTATAGCGCAAAATCAAGAGTTTGAAAAATAAATACACTAAGATGCTGTGCAGTGCTGTGCATGATCAACAATGTAATCATGACAGTTTGCTAAATTCTCCGACATGGGGTGCTTCTTGCAAAGACTTGGTTTCATGCAATACATTCAAGTAAGTGATGATAAGACTAGGTATGACTTTGTGCCAGTTTTCCCATTGCCTCTCTCTTTTCTGCTGATATCTGGATGGTGCAATAGGCTCAACATCCTGTGGGAGCTCCACAAAAGGGTTGTCATTCTTCTCTGGCAGGGGGTCAAGGATAGTTTGGGGTTGCTCAGGCAAATTTAACTAAGACAAGGTTTCACTGTGCAAGATAAACACAAGGGAAGGAATCTGCTTCTTCCCTCCAATTTAGTGAAAGTGAATTCCCCAGGTTAGGGTGTAAGAGGGAGTAGGGAGTTGTTCCTTCACCAAATTCTTCTTGCCCATGTGTAACTGAGACAGGGAGAAGTTGACAATGGAGGCTACAATGGGGGGGTACAGTAGGGAGCTGCCACCCCAGGCCCCTTGCATCTTGACATCATCAGCAATGTCCTGATGGCAAAATCCTTTTGAGATAGCTGAAACAATTATCCTGTTGTTTGATACAGTGGAAGATAATTCACCTCTACTGAAAAAAAGCAGTTATTGCACCAGAGGTTATGAGATTATCCTATCAAGGGAGCAATTCAGGACTTGCAATGGAATCAATAGAGTGGAAAACAATTCACCTGTGACATGTACTAAGAACTTGTTGACACTATGGGCATGCATCAATGAGAAAGTTAGGTCTTGAGATTGAATAGCTGCACCACAAGGATATTTACCTTATGCAATGAAAATAATGACAACACAAAAAAGTTGTTGTTACAGCCAAGGCTATGAAATTATCCTACCAAAGAGTAATTCAGATGGTGTAATTGGATGGCTACAGTGAAAAAATGATTCACCTGTGAGAGAAAATAAACATGTTGACATGGGTATGGAATTATCCTATCAATGAACAATTAAGGTCTCATGGAAAGATATTCACCTCATGAGCTGGAGCTTGAAATTACATGGTGCAGAACCCATAAGTATTAGATTATCCTATCAAGAGAGCCAGAGAAACATTTAGACATATAGAAAACTCTGGTGGAATGCAGACCAGTTCAAAGCCTGGTTCAGTTTGAACACCTCCAAGCATGCAAGCATGTCAACCTGGCCAGCTGAATGATGCCCTTCCAGCATCCCACTGGGGTGACAATTGTGCTGTTCACCATGCATAGTTGGCATTTCAAGGGTTCTAATGGAGTGAGTCATGCCTGATGGATTCCCACATGGTCTTTGACATTGCATCAATCATTACACTATGGTTAAAGTAACCCCACATCCATATAAGCTGTCCTCCACTCCCCTGCACCTTAATCTCATGGTAAAATGGTACCACTGTATCCTCTCCTTCTGTGTCCTAGGTCTCATAGAGATCAGTTTCCATATATTCACTGTTATGAACATTACAAAGAAACAGATTTGTTGCTCACAGACACAAAGTTCTTTTCTGCCTTGATTTGGGGTCATCTTGCTAGCATCTAGTCAGATGACCCCTCCTCTTTTCCCTGCTCATCCCTTTCTAGTATATAGGCATCAACCCAGGCATGGAGCTGCTCATGTGTGATGTCTGCAGGGAGGTCCTCAAATGCATTAACAAGGTGTATGGCTATTGGTGGGCTATTAATGGCCCTACATATAGAATCAACCTTATGCCTCCAGTGGGACTCCAGCTGTGGGATGTGCATTGTTGCTGTGCATGCACTCTCAATATGGCTGAGGTTGCTGCACCCCATGCACTCTGCTGACCCCAACATTTTAGTGCTGGGGGTGAGTGAATATGGTGGAATATTGCCTTGCAATGCTTCTTTGCAAGAGCACATAGACACAGTGGACATTGTTTGTACATGTTTGGCAGGAGCTTCGACATAGAGTACAGATCCAGACTTGTAGACAGCAACAGGAGGAACCAGCATGAGGAGCTTTTGCCTCAATCCTTCTTCCTTTTCCCAGCAAGCCCACTCCATCTGGTGATGAGAGCAGATTTGTGCCATGCGTGCATGGAGTTTTACTTGGTGTAGACATGTTTCAAACTTCCTGAGCTGCTACTGCCTTCCTGAGTTACTGAGTACTGAGATTGAGCTGCAAGAACACCACAAGACTGAGAATGCACATGGATATATTGTGACAAGCAATAGCAGGAATACATAGACACTCAGAGCAACATAGCCTGCCAACAAGACAAGAGCAGTCATTTCATACCTAGGACCATTACACCATCTCAAACAGAGGATGACACAGAATCACTGTTCCAGTATACACCCCCCTTCCTACCAGCCACACCTTCATCCTCATTTACCACACAGTTCTTCCCAACCACACCATTATCCTCACTTATGCTCAACAACTTCACCATTCACTGCATGAGTACCAACCAAACAGCTGACTCCTCTGTAACAAGCCCAATTACTGAAGCTCCACCAACTCTGCTGACCCCACCTGCACTCCCAAAAATGGATAACTGTACTGACCTCATTGCTAACCTCCCAACCTTTGATGGAGGGGAGGACATTGGGAAGGAGCATTCATCACCAAGGTCCACAGAACCTTCCTACTGTCCAGATTGACCAATGAGCAAAAGATTGCAGTGTTTGAACTCTTGCTAGTGGAAGGAGGGCCAGCAAGGGAGTGGTTTGATGAACTCTCTGGAGATGCTAAGACCACATGAAATGGCCTCATGGTGGCATTTGATGCACACTGGCCAGCAAGAGTAATCGTTGCAAAGACTGCTGCAGAAAAGCAAGACAACCTGAGGCAACACATGCTGTTGGAGAAGGACCTGTTGGAGAAACAGGAACTCACAGATGGCAGGGAGGCATATTTGCACATTGTCTGGGCAGAGAAGGTACTCCAACTAGCCAGACTCATCCCCAACACCAACCATCTTCTAGTTTCCCAATCAAAAGCTCAGCTACCCAAGACACTTTGCAACTGCCTAGCAGATAATTGCAACACTTGGGAGATATTCATGGAGGCAGTGAAGAACCTGAAGTTGAAATTGAGCCAGGGGAGGGATCATATGGTGCGTCTTGGCACCACATGCTTCCTTCCTCAACCTTTTTCCCTAATAACTATTTTTGTGCTGCTTTCCTGGCCACAACACTCCACTACTATGTGCCTCTCTCATCTCTTACCCATTCCAAAAGTCATCTGAACCTGTTCCTGCCCTGGGAAGCATCACAACACATGACACATCCTTTTGAGCAGAACAGGTCAGCAGACTGACATCATTGTCAATCCACTTCAGTAATCACCAGAAGCCAAGCTGACTTTCCCTTTTGGGCTTGGCTGCCTTGATTCCTTCTTTCTGCCTCAGTAACTTCTGGGAGCTGAGCCAACCTCCTCTTTTGGTCTCAGCTGCCTTGATTCCTTCTTTCATTCATCATTTCTTGGTGCTGCTGCCTCTGTGGCATGTGCACACCCCTCCTGCTCACTGCCACACCTCTGAATGAGGTGTACCTCATATAGAGGCCCCTTCTGCTGCTGCCTGAGTAGGATCAAACCCTGCCCAGCACATCACTGACCTCCTCATGAAAGTGCTACCATGTCAGAAGGTGGACAGGTTCTGGCACATAATGGGCATTGTGGGGAACTTTTCCCACATTGAGCCTGCATGATACACTGCATCAGGTGGGAGTATTGAATGGGTGTTGACAGCCAGTGCCACACATGTATCCACATGGACCTACAATGTCCCATTCCTCATATCATATGTGACACATAGAAGCTTTTATTCTGTAGGCAAGTATATCTTCCTTATAAAGATATAATTGACCTACAGCTATACAATCAATAGACTCAGTGTTGATTCATTCTGCCACACCACAACACAGCTGCATTACTAACTCACCAAGCCTCACCATTGAGAAGAAGCTGATTTTTAGGCAGGCATTGATAGCTACATCTACTGGGTTGCTGATGTCCAGATGCTCACAGAGTCTGTTGATGGTAGCCATGGTAAATAGGTTGTGTTTTGTCATCTTTGAGGCAGGTGGTGCCAGATGTGCAGCATCATCCAAGGCTGCCTGTACAGTCTTCTGTGCCACATCCCATGGTACACTATGTAGGTGTGCTAGGCCTGTATTTCTGCAACATGATTGGAGCTGGCATTGTCAGAATAAGAGCCTACACAAGCTGATATGAAAGACATCAGAAGTGCCATCCTAACAGGGCACCTCTTGTGCTTGCCTATTCCCTTCATGTCACAATAGGCATGATAGATCAAAAGTCCTGACCTGTACATCTTGTGCCTGCTGGGGCCCCATGACATCAATGTCATGCTCAGTACTCACTCCAGGTCATGTTAATTGAAGGCCACATGCACAACTGTGGCATCTACGAAAAAGTCATTACCATATCTGGCCTGATATGGGACTAGAATGCTTGTGGCCAGGAATGGGCCATTCCTGGCCTAAATGAAGCAATACCTGGTTCCAGTCCCATGTCTGGGAATGACTTTTTTGTAGATGGGGAATCCATAGGAGTAACCTGTCTCTCACCAGACAGTGTGGGAAAAGTGGAGAGGCAAACAGAGTTAGACCTGTTTTCTATGCACAGGGGCATCCATCTGCCACCTATGGGGGGATAAGTGCATCAAATTGTGGGACCCCATTCAGCAAATTCATCAAAGCCAATGGCAAGTCTTTCTTTGCAGAATTGTTTCCAGTTGAACTGATTCCTCACAAGCCTAGCATTTGCTGATAATTGTGGCTTCAGGATTCGAGTTGATTGTTTGTTGGCATGACTTGTTTGTCCCTCTGCATCATGAATAAATTGTTCCAGTCCCTCTAGGAACTGTATTGGGGGGAGGAGCTTTTTGCTCAGCACATAGATCCTCCTTTCAGATCACCCTCATTCCTTGGGATCTCCGAAAGCGTTACATGTGGCGCTGTAGCCAATATATGTACCTGTAACAATATATAGTTGTCATAGTCTATTGTAGTCCTCACATATTTATGTGACCAAGGGTATGTACGGTTATCCTGCATGCAGATTAATATATTTGAGCAGTGCTAAAAGTGGGATATACTGGGTGTAGATGGCATTACAGTTACTTAAACACTCTGAGTTCTCCACTATCATCAGTATGACCATCCAGTTCGGCTCACTGCACTGAATCCATTGCTTTTTCTGTATGTCCACCAAGATGGCAAAAAAGTGAGTACAGTTCCTACTAACAAGTTTAACATAAGAATACAAGTGGATGCTTATGTTGATATATCAGTGATATACTTATGTAGGGGATAAGATGGTGATCAATCCCCTCATCATTTTACCATCTCGTTATTGAATTGCTGGATAATTGGAATAGTAAGGGAATCCCAATGTCTTCGTTTATTGTCAAGAGTATAACCCACATGTTGATGCCGGAATGGTGTGGTCTGAGCTATACCAGAGTAGTCAACATATTTCATCAAGACATAAAGCTTTAAGAAACTGACATCAACATTTTGACCATCGTGGAGGAAGTATGTGCGCGGTGGCCAACCAACATCACCAAACCCAATGTTCAGACATCCCATGGCTGGAAGGGAGAATTCAACCTGCCTGGTGGCTTCCGATTGGGGTAGATAATACGTCGCTACAAGTTACCCTGTCAACATTGACCAAGGGAAATAGATTTTACGACATTCACCAATGCTCAGGTCCCTGATATCAAAATAGAAAAGAGCCAGATACAATGGGTTTTGAGAGGTATTGCAGATTTTATACCCGTATATAGCATTGTCATCCATATTAAAGGATATTATACCACCAGTGACCCAATTTTTACTGTCTTGTCTGGGCTGGAAGATCTCTTCCAAATCGTCCATGAGACCTGGGGTAGATTTTACTTCAAGACATTCAATGCGGACCTTCTGAGCCAAAGAAATCACCTGCTTGCAAGGTATACTCGTTCTGCTTCTCGGGGGTCGCATTAATACAATACGTGGTACAGCGCTGACGACTGTGAACTTTGAAGTCGAAAAGAATATGATTTTGGTTGGAACCTTTGCATTCCGGATTTTGCCTGTAATCAAAGGTTGATGTCAGGATAACTGGCTGCACGAGCAAAAATGGACTCACAACGGGATATCAGGCAGACGTGCAATGCCACCTGTATAGGTGAGCTTGTCAACATCTTCCTGTTCGAGCAGGCTCAGAAGTGCAGAAGTGAAAGATCCTTGGCCTTGTCGCTCAATCGCGAACTGGCTATCCAGACATGCAAACTCAGTGATGAATTTGTGTGTATCGATTCCAAATTAAAGAGATCTGCAGGAATGCTGTAGTTTGGAGGTAATTCAATGCCACGCACAGCTAAGGCATCATCCCTTGCATTTCTTTGACTCCTAAGGCCCAAATGACAACAGTCACAGATAACCGTCTGTCATGAATTTAGAGAATGATAGTTGCATTGATTCAGGAAACGATGCAGACAAGTCGTTGATGATGTTTGAATCTCTATACAGAGGTAAGCAAAATGAAAGCATCTCTGTCACCCCCTGACGTTGAATGGAAAGGTGGTGAAGTCAAGGCTGAGCAAAAGTATCACACAAATCGACTGTAAAGGGCCATAAGATGGAGACCAACAGGCAGCAAGGGCAGCCGCTGTCAGAAATCTTCTGCAATATTTAGAACAGCCACATTGAGCCAAGAGAATCCGACATGCATCATGTAGGGTCGATGTCAGGTATGATTAACAAGGGCAAGGTGTTCAGGTTCGACACTTGAAAAGTCAAGGGTGCGACTTTGTAGTATTGGTGGTAATAGGTAACTCCGTATAGGTGCTCCAGGCCTAAATTGGTTGGTGATTCATGGCACTTTCAACCTTTTTATGAGATTCCTTGAACTTAGTAGTATAGGACCTTGCATCTATTTAAAGATACATAAATGAAGTTCATGAATGAGATCGATCTAACCAATGGCAGAGGGATTATATCCATACATCTTTACATGGCTCTCGGGATGCAAAGACCTGCTCCAGGACCTTATGGAGTTCAACAGTATCTTTTTTTAACTAAGTAGCGGGGGAAGCCGAGGTGAAAGTACTTCTTAAAAGAAATTTGCAATTCCTCAGCTAAATATGTGAGCAAAGGAGAGGAGGGACCTTTAATGATTTTCCTTGAAATGAATATATAGATGACTTTGAAAGCTTTTGGTAACCTTGACTGAAAAAATACTAAGTAGATTTGATTAATCATCGTTACGCTCCAGACATACACTCTGCTCCTCATTACATCAAAGATTACCAGGTGCCACAGAGATAAAGAGCTATGAGGACTCAGAGGCCCTCTGAAGGCCATCTGCAAGCCTGAAAATAATGTCAAAGACATGGAGTGAATTCTATTGTGGCATGAATCCATCACTACCATGCAGAAGGCACGATAAACCGAAGGAGGAATGAAGAACCGCAAAATTCCTGAGTAGTCCTGGCCTTTGCTATCCTGATTCATACGTGGGTAAGGCATGTACATAATTGCTCGCATGCAGAGAAGCTCAGAGCACGCTATTTAAAATTAGAGGGGGAGGGGGTGGATCAACCATAGGTCTCCTTATACCATGCTCCGCATTTCCCCTTTGCATTTGATGCCACATTCTTTCCCACCTCTGCCTCCATGAGGAGTCGAATTATCTGATCCTCCATGCACAGAGGCCTATTCTTGGGTGAGTTGGATGTACCTATGGTGCACCTTTTTAAGGAAATAATATTTGGTTTGGTTGATCCAAAGGAATTGTGCTTTTTGAATGATGGACACCAATCGGATACTGATAACGGCAGAAATGCAGAGTGACAATGTCTCAGCGGTACGTGGGCACAGTGCATTAAAAACAGGAGGACGGGAGGGTGAAGCTGGCAACAGGGCATGACGTTTTGTGTACGAATGGCTGATGCTTAGAGTATTTTGATATCACTGGCCTATCCTCAACGAGCTTTGTGTAAAACCTCTATCTTCCTGATATAGCATTAATGCTCTCGACTCAGATCAACTTATTCTGCAAAAACAAAAAGAACCTTGTGGCTTCAGGCATAGCCGTTCATCAACTCATGCTACGCACATCTCCCATCCTTCTCTCCACTGCGTCTCACCAGGATGAGAAATTACTCAGATCATTACTCTCAGGAGTTACACAAGACTCCTTAACTGTAGCAAGCATGTCTTCCTTTTGCCACTGTTGACCCCAGAGCCAGTCAAATATCAGGCTTCTGCTACCTTATGTCTCTGTAGCCTCATAACTAGTTCTGTCGACCCATGCATGTACCACTACTAATAGTAGCTCCACACATGCCATGTTACTTATGTCCATCATTGATTTGGGCCAATCACCTGTTACATTTGATGAGCCCAGGTCCTCAACAGTAATAGAAGTCCACAATGTTATGGTGCCTCCTCTGAGATCATCATGATCCTCATCCTCACTGATGCCACCTTCCTCTAACTGTTGAAGGCTGTAGGGTGTGCTGCAGAGCCACACTCATGATTGGTTTAGAGATCGGTCCATGTGATGATAGATAAAAAGTTTTCTTCCTGGGACCTTGGTTTCTTTAGTCTTTTACTATGCTAAAGTCACCTGGTCCCAGGTATGTATTCATATCCAATATAGTCTTTTACTACGCTAAAGTCACCCGGTCCCAGATACTGTGTGATCTTAAGACTCTCAACATCCTCGGTCCCAATCCAATTCCGCTGCTACAGATGTACCTGCTTCAATAGGTTATGGGCCCTGGCCCATGGATTGCATCACCAGAAGATCTTGATTTAAAGCTACCATATTCATACAACGGCACTAGACCCTTATATCACTCCCAGATCCAATCCCACACTTGTCATTGTTGATTTCCCCTTTAGCACACAATGGACAATACAAAATATACTTCCTGAGCCCCCATTCAAAAGTTCGGGGATATCAAATATATTGAATGGGAACAAGCAATGTACAGCAGACTGATGTCTGTTGGTGGATCTAGGATTGTGTCAGGTGAAGAAAAAGAACCCTCACCTAACCCCAACAACCCCACCTCCATCGCTACTCATAATGCCTATCTCCTCTGTAGTGATAGGGCCACTGGTGAGATTTATCAGTGGCTCAACAAGGGGAACAAAATGCACGTAGACGCAATTTGAGACAAACCTGCCTTGATGTGGGCAAAACTCCGGGAGATCCATTCCAAATCAGCTGCCAACAGTCACTTCAACTCACTAAGCGATCTGTTCAATATCTGGAAGCAGGATGATGAGTCCCTGATCAACCTGTCCCTGATCAACCTGTCAACTCGTGTCAAAGCCGCAATGCAGCACGTCAAAACACTGCATCTGCCAAAAGACTCCAACCCACAATCTACAATCAATGTCCTTGATGAAGAGCTGACCATTATGGCCATGCTCAGGGCACTTCCAAGGGAGGAGTTTAAGAGCTTCATCTCATTGATCCTTTTGTTCAATAACCTGACAAAGGATGCTGTAAAGGAAGCTTTCCAGAATGAAGACTCCCAAACCAGGACCCCGACGACAAGGCTGAAATTGCAGTCATCGCAGCCCACGCTGTCACCTGTTTCCTCTGTGGCGGGCCACATCGTATGACAGACTGCTCATACCTGGAAGCAGCTCATGCACTTGTCAAAAAGGAAGACCTATCCTCAGCCAACAAGAAAAACAAGAAGAAGCGAGGCGCACAAGCAAAGGCTGAGGCCGCCAAGGTTGAGGCTGGATGTGATGCCCCAGCCAAGAAAGCTGATGCAGCAGTTTGTAAATCATGTTCTACTTCCTCCCCCAGTCCTGATGTTCTTTGGAACATAGACTCGGGTGCCACGGCTCATATGACGCCACAGCACGAGTGGTTCCTGAAAGATTCCTTCAAAGCGTGGAGAGTACCTGTTCATCTTGCTGACAACAGTGTAGTCTATTCTGCTGGAAAAGGATCCATGAGGATCAAGCCGCTTGGGAAGGATGAGAAAGGAATAGAGCTCAGAGATGTTATTATCCTGAATGTTCTATATGTTCCTGATCTATCAAATAACTTGCTGTCAGTCCTAACTCTGGCTGTGAATCACAACTTCCATGTTACTTTCTTTGGGTGAAAGGTTTGGTTCAACCAAAAAAGGCAGCGTGTTTTCAGTGCCACAGTAAACAAGCATCTAACGGCCTACTTGGATGGAGAAACAATCATGTCAAGCTGGGAGAAAGCTGCCCCTGCATCATCCTCAGTGCATGCAATGCCTGCATCCACCCAGTCCACCTCGTCAACTCCCTCTGCTTCTCCCAGCTCATCATCTATGCCACCACGGAATGTCATTGACAGACAGCTGTTGCATTGTCGCCTTTGTCACATAGGCTCATGCAGACTGGAGCAACTCATCAGTAAAGACATGACTGCTGATTTGAGGATAACATCCAATGCACCTCTTCCTGAAGTTTGTGAAGAATGCATAGCTGGAAAGCAGCACCGGTCACCATTCAGCCACATTGGTGAGCGCTCAGTGGATGCACTGGATAGGGTGTTCAGTGATGTTCATGGCCCCATGCCTGTTGGGGGTTTCCGATCCAACAGAAAATGGTGGGTAACATTTATTGATGATTCAACGCATTGGATGGAGGTGAGCAATATGAACTGCAAGAGTGATGTTGCCAAGGAGTTCAAGCTTTTCAAAGCTAGGGTTGAGCAGCAGACTGGGAAGAAGATCAAGTGCTTTCACAATGACAAGGGCGGCGAATACATACCCAAGACCTTAATCAACTATCTGCATGCTGAGGGTATTCGGGTTGAGTTCACAAACAGGGCAACCCCACAGCAAAACGCTGTAGCAGAATGAGCAAATTTTACTATAAAGGAGTTGATTACTGCCATGCTAGTCAAAGCAAACTTGCCACAAGGGTTCTGGACTTACGCTTTGCATGTTTATTGCCATGTTCACAACCGCTGTCCCACATCATCACTGCCCAACAACATGACTCCATATGAAGCGTACAAGAGGTGCAAGCCACAAATAGGCCATCTACGAGGTTTTGGGTGTGTCACCTATATATTGATTGCAAAGGACCAACAATGTGGATTTGAAAGTCACACGCACACTGGAATATTTGTTGGTTACCCTGATAATCATGTTGGGTGGGAGATTTATGTACCAAAGTTGAAAAAGGTTATTGTGTCTCATGACATTATCTTTGATGAGATGCATTGCCCTGGTCTGTCAACAAAGTCTCTCCCTATTCCACCGCCCTCATCTGCTTTTGACAATGTTGTGCACTATGAACCATATGATGATGATCTTCCCATTTTGACACCTGTTCCCATTGTCATTGTCCTGCCTGGCAATGGCAACAGATTAGCTGATGAAGACACAACCAATGAGGAAGACTGGGCTGGAGACCTGCTAGAAAAGGTGGGAGATGACAATGGATCAGTGGGAGCTGACAATGACACACTGGCTGATGATGCACTAGCCTCTGCTTGCTTAGCTGACCCTGTGCCCCAAGACCCTAATCAATTGTCTACTTGGTTAGACCCTGTCCCACATCACCCTGACCCAGCACCTATCTCTGCCCCGTTGCATGCATCAGTGCATCATTGGCCACCCCTGCCTTGTCAGCCAAGCACACACATTTGTGTTCAGGCACATCCTAATGCCAGTTACTATGATGCACTGCAGTGCCAGTCTACCCGGCAGTCTCCTCTTAATTGTCTGGTCCCACCACCACCACCTTTGACTCCCCCTTCAGTTGATGGTATGCCTCTTTGGGATGTGCATGTTAGCAACCTTGATGGACTCAATGAACAACTCGTGGACCTTGTTGTCAATCCAGAGAATGAGGAGGCACTGCATTTTGCCAGCAGGGCTTACACTGAGGCTGGCATAGACTTCAGTGATGCAGGCACTGTGTATGCAAACAAGGTCGGCACACACGATACAAATCCGTGGTCATTCAAGGAAGCAATGGCAAGTGAGCACTCAGCCGAGTGGTACAAGGCAATGTGTGAGGAAATGAACTCACTGAAGGCTAACAGAATGTGGAGGGCTGTATATCTCCTAGCCGGGCAGAAGGCAATTGGCTCTCAATGGGTATTCAAAGTCAAACATCTTCCAGATGGTGCAATTAAGTGCTTCAAGGCACGCGTTGTTGCCCAGGGCTTCAGCCAGCAACCTGGAGTAGATTTTGACAAGATGTTTGCACCCACAGCACAATGGGCTGCTGTCAGAGCTGTCCTCACCCTTGCAGCTGTCAAGGACTGGCATCTTGAGTCCATTGATATCTCCTCTGCATTTCTTAATGGCGTTGTGGATGCAGAATTGTACATGAGATTCCCTGAAGGGTTTGCTGAAAGTATCCCACCAGGAATGGAGTGCAAACCTGGTGACGGCAAGCCCGTGGGACAGCTGGAGAAGGGCCTCTATGGCCTGAAACAGGCTGGACACCTCTGGCATTGCTGGCTACATGAAGTCTTCATGCAGATGGGGTTCTCTCACATTGCATCTGACCCTTGCATGTACGTTTACATGCAGGACGACATGAGAGTAATCATTCCTATTCATGTAGATGATATGACTATAGCCTCAAAATCACATGCCGCTATTCTCGACATCATCTCCAAGCTTTGCTCCCACTTCAAGCTTCAACACTTGGGTCCCACAACAGCACTCCTTGGCATCGTTGTCACAAGGGACCATGCAAATCAAAAACTCTGGATCAGCCAGCGTGCCTATGCCCTGGACGTGCTCTCATGCTTCAATATGCTATCCTGCAAGCCTGTTGCAACCCCCATCCTTCCTGGTCTTTGCCTCTTGAAGGCTGACTGCCCAACATTGCCCAATGAGATTAAAGAAATGGAGCGTGTTCCATACATTCAAGCAACTGGCGCCCTGTTGTATCTAGCAATGTGCATGAGGCCCGATATAGCCTATGCGGTCAGTGTTCTCTGTCAATTCAATTCAAACCCTGGTGCAGCGCACTGGAAAGCGGTCAAGCACTTGCTTTGTTACATTCGAGGAACTCTAGACTACAAGATCGAGTATGCTGCCACGCCTGGGGTGCCTCTTCAAGCCTCCTACTTCGAAGCCTTCACGGATGCCGACCACGGTGGTAATGTGGATATGGGCTGTTCAACCATGGGCTCCATGCTCCTCATTGGCAGTGGCGTGGTCAGCTGGATGTCGAAACAGCAGACCATGGTTGCACTCTCCTCCACCAAAGCCAAATTCACTGCGGCGAGTGAAACGGGTCGCAAGGTATGCTGGTTGTAAAATTTCCTTAGTGACATTGGGATTCCACTGTTAATGCCACTCACTATGAACATGGACAATCAGTCTGCCATATCAGTGTCAAAACACCCGGAACACATGGGGCGTTTGAAGCACCTGGACTGTCATTGGTTCTGGCTGAGGCAGGCCGTTGACGATGGGAAAGTTGCGCCATGGTACATACCCACTGAAGAAATGTGTGCCAACCTCTTGACCAAGGCCCTCCCTCGTGTCAAAGTTGAGGCTTTCCGTCAAATGATGGGAATTGTTGGCGCTTTCTCTTGATCCAATCTTCAGTGATGTGTGTGGCCCAATGCATCAGGTGGGAGTGTTGAAGGCTGTAGGGTGTGCCACAGAGCCACACTTACAATCGGTTTAGAGATTGGTCCACGTGATGATAGATAAAAAGTTTTCTTCCTGGGACCTTGGTTTCTTTAGTCTTTTACTATGCTAAAGTCACCTGGTCCCAGGTATGTATTCATATCCAATATAGTCTTTTACTATGCTAAAGTCACCCAGTCCCAGATACTGTGTGATCTTAAGACTCTCAACATCCTTGGTCCCAATCCAATTCTGCTGCTACAGATGTACCTGCTTCAATACTAACTTATGCTCTGGATATTCAATCGGAAGTAATATGTCTGTGCCCACAAACGGCGAATCATAAGTTGTTGATTTTGTGTGAGATTAGGTTCCTGCAAATCACCTCAACTGTGCCATCCATTTGGATTTCCAGGGATCGAATGATCAGGAAAACTCCCAGAATACCCATTGTTTGCAGAAAACGAGAGCTTTCTCTTCAGCTCCAGATTAGTGCTTTTGGACCAGAGCATCCATACATTGATCAAGGTTCTGCACACCCCTGTAGACCCCACTGTCTCTTATTCACAAACACAACATTTCATTGATTCCTTGCCCCCTTTTTATATTAACCTGTCGTAGGCTGAAGCAAGGGTTGAATGACTTCATTGTGTTGTACAGTCACAGACAAGCAAAGTCAACAAAAATAAATTGTTATTTTTCTACATGAATTGAGTGATGTTAATCAATGTAGAAATAACATACTAGACTATGAAAGATTGGCATTTAATGAGCCGATTGGCCTGAAATGTCCGGGGCATGGATGAAATCCTTGAAATTTTGGCACACCCCTCAAAAAAATCCTAAAAATCCCAAGGAATAGCACAATCAACTCCTTTTGCTAAGCCAATGACAACCCTGAAGGTTTGAGAAAAATCAACAAGTGGTTATCAAGCTAAAAAATAAACATTCTCCTCATCAGCATCCCAGAAATCACCAATAATGAGAAAAGGTCGCAAACCAAAGATCAAAAGAAATCTTACTGGTCTTTGCAATCAACCTTCTGTGACTGTGAAACCTGCTCTGGAGCCCGAGATCACTGCTGATGAATGCACTTAATGCATGTCCAACTGATGTCCTCCAGAGATTTTGTAACTGGTCTTGGCAATTTTTATCTGCATATCGGACCAGGCTCTCACCAATGGCAGCTGCATGGGCAGTGCAAATTTACAAGGGTCACCAAACAATTTTATGGGGTGCCTTGATGCACTTGGAGGCAATATTATCAACAGCATAAGTAGGAGTGCATGTTAGGGCTGCACATTGTTACCGTGTGGTACGGTTTACGGTTGCCATACAATGGCACCATGTCCATACCATCAGCCATCAAGGGAGTTGCTCTATGGTATGGTTATGGCACAGTATGATGCCATAGAGGCCTGTTAATAAACAGCCATCTATGGGTTCATGTGGCCATAGCAAACACTAGAATATTCATGACCAAAAATAGTAGAATTTAGTATTGAATTGAGAAATTCTCTCATTGGAATGTGCATGAAAGGCAAATTCCTCCAAATATGATTA
>JABCKO010008091.1:0-15206 GCA_018855915.1 Tephrocybe sp. NHM501043
AGGATAGGGGATGGTCTTGTGATGTCCACAGTCAGAAGTGCATGTGTGCGAGAAATGGTTTGAGAGATGGAGGGCTGAGTGAATTTGATGTACGTTGCGTCCTCAATGACAATGTTGTATATCGACAGGAGTGCGCTATTGTGTGGGCAGGGGTTTGAAGCGTCAGTGCCAGTGCAGAGTACAGGTGATGGGAAATCAGATGATGTCAGTGTCAGCAAGTCAAGGTGACGATGGAGAAAAAACGGGTTTGAAAAGTCCACCTGGCACTGGCAGTCCGGGGTGGTAGCCTTGACAGCAGCAACCTCAGCCGTCTTCTCATAGTCTGACTGAATGGTATTTGCTGGTACCAGAAGTACTTGCAATCTTCAACATAGAAGCACACATATGGTTGGCCTTCTTTAGGTATTTTGCAGGCATAGAACCTGCTGTGAAGTTGAATGTGCAGACCTATCCATGCCTACTAAGGCATTACTGTTTTGCCCATATATCACCCTGTGGCTTTGCAGGTACTGCTGTGACCTGTTCAAGTCTGCAAAGTCTTGACAGATGTGCCATTTAGTGGGTTTCAGTGCATTCTGCTCATGGGCTTGCCACCTGGGCTCCTGTGGTAGCAGATTGGAAAATGTATCTAGAAGGCCTGCTGCTAATCACTCAGCATTGACTTGGTGTTGGAGTTCTTTGATCTGCTCTCATATGCCTTCTTTGCTAATGTTGTCACTCTACAGCATTTGACATGTCTGTGGCTGATTGAAGCAATGATATTGACTTCAAGTATGTTGTCCAGGATGCCATAGAAGTACTCTCTTTGCAGTCCACTGAGAGGTCATTGGTTGATTTTTGTTCAGAACTTGGCAGTCTCACAGTTTGGTATGTTGAGCCTGTGCTTTGCACTATGTACCACTGTCACCTCATTTATAGGCAGTGCAAAACAGTCTACATGTTCCCACAGGAGTTGTAGGACCTTTTCCTGCTGTTCTGTTCTTAAGTCCTTACCTATAGATATGGCATCCATCACAGCCCTCATGCACTCCTCCTTGAAGCGGTCTGTTTTCCTTGTGAAGATGGTCATGTTTCCTTTCACAACAGCTATGGTTGCTCTGTACCCAGGTGGGGGAGGGGGGGAGTGCCATTGCCATCTACCAGGTCCACAGCCCAGGTAGCAGTCCAACACCCTTCTGGTTCTCCAAGTGCTTCTGATAGGGTCATGGGGCTGAGTTTGTGGGTGTCAGAGATCTCAGACTGTGTATTAGGGTTGACATTGGAGTAGACTTTCCTTGGAGGGGATTGTGAGTCCCCCATTGAGTTTGCATGCATTCCACACATTGGTGGCTTTCTCCCCCATCCTTGTCTCCACCCCTCATTGTTGTTTGTTTGACCAATATGCATCTTGCACCCTCTTGCTTGCCTGCTTTCCACATACTCCACCTGCTGCCTTTTCCCTTTGCTTGATCTCTCCATATTTCACTCATATTTTGTAGTGCTATTTTCATCCTCTGTATCATGTATAATCAATAAAACTTGCCTTGAGGGGGATGTGTGATGATCCCCTCTGAAGTTTACATACTGCTTGATGTCCAAAGTAAGCCCTGCAAGCAAAGGTGCTGCCACCCCTCTTGTGATGTCAAACTGATTCTCTAGGCACAACCAGCTCCCATTATGTGGCACTCTGACTACATCGGTATCAGGCCTGTACTCATGCATGGTCTGGAACTGTCTTAGAACCATGCACCTCTGCTTGGGAACACTTCAAATGTTGCTTTGCAAGCTGCCTTTGGCACCCACACTATGCCTGTCCAGATCCCATCTGATGGTACAAGGTGCCCATCCACAATATACAGAATGTGAGATGAGGGCTGTTGACTATGGTGCCATCATCAAAGACACTTCTGAATCAGGCCACCTCCCCTTTTAGTCTATCAAGTTGTACATCATGCATAAATGGGACTGATTTTCCTTTATTACAACTGCCCACTTTGTACAGGTTACAAATGTCATATTCTTGGTATGCATAATACAAAGGTGTGTCTGAGATACTTATATTGTCCTCCAGAACAGTTCTTCCTTCTTCTCTCTGAGTGCTTGCATCTGTGGGTGGTTGTCATTTGTCCCTGTGTAGCACCTCAAACTGCTCAGATACTCTGCCATTCTGGTCATTGTTGGCCCCTAGGGTCACCACCAGAGCTTTAGGTTGCTCTATGCTAATGACCCTTCTGCTTTTCCCTGGCTTGAGATCCAGTAGGTGATGACTAGGGCATCATACTCTTCCTTTGTGGTATATGTGGCAATGCCATCATCTCCAATAAAGTTGACTACTGGTACTTTGACGCTGTGCCCCACATTATGCTTAATTGTTGCAGCAATGCTCTGCCATCAGGCCTTGTACTCAGGCACCTGGCTATCCTTGTTAGAGCAGCTACCCATCATGTATCCAGACAACCTGCAGCCCCAGCAATCATTAGATGTGATGAGGAGGGACTCAGGGTGCAGTGGGTATGGGTGGTTTTGTTGTGCCTTGTGCTACCATATTTTCTGGCCCATTCTGTGAGCTGGACTGTGTAAAGGTTGTGGCCCTCTGGAGTATTTGGGTGTATTGGCACAACATCTTTCCAGCACTTGGCCCATAGTCATTCCATGTAGTTCTGATTGGGGGGTGTTAGTGGGGTGTAAAAGGGGTTGTTGGTGTTTGGTACTAGTTTAGGCCACAGTAAAAAAACTTGAGAACTAGAAAAAATCATGAGATGTTACCAGCGCAGAAAAGGTACTGTTTACCAGGGACTCTTCAACTGCCCATCAAGTCCATAGCAAAGTTTGGAAGATGTGAGTAAGAATGTAGTAAGAGAATAAAAAGTATATGCACCACAATTGGCTGAACAAGATCAGAAGGACTCTCAATGGCACTGTTCACACCACCCTCCACCCTAACTCGCTTTGGCAGCCTAACTGTCTCATTGTCAATTGAAGGAGAGTCTGTTTGCTTCTAGTCAACTCAGGATCTTGTGTCACTGTGTCAGGATCATCTTTGGTTCCTCCTTCTTGAGTTTGGCTTTTGTGTTGCAACTGACATGCTTGGAGTACCAGGAGGAATAGTTTTGAGTCACAATCATGTGTGCCTTCCAATTGTTTTCCCCAAACAACAACTGAGGGAACAGGCAGCATAGGTGACCAAACCAGCATCAGCCTAGGTCACTGACACCGAGCCTCAGCATAACAGTTCATGCCAGATTGTTCTGGAATGCACATGAATCTTGTCCACAGGTATGTTGTCCTCAGTTTTGACATACCAGGTCATAGTATTTCCATTGTTGTCAGTGTCAGTTAAGCCAGAAGAGGACCAAATATAATAGATATGCCTCATTTTATCATCATCGCTGAAAAAGTTGTCTTACTACTTCCTCCATGCTCTTCATGGAGCTCAATTTAGCTCCTTGACAAATAGAAAACTATGCACATTTCAAGTAGATCTATCTATATACTGCCTGGATACTAAGATGGCTACATGAAGTATTATTGATTATTGCTATTCTTAGTCATGGAAATGACAAGCCTGTCCATGGGTTCCTGTGAGTGCTTGGACCATGTTTATCATGATCAAGTCTCATGGTGACTATCTATGATATTCAGTTCTCCTCCATGCTTCACTATCTCAATTGGAATAATCAAGGCTCTCGCTTTTTCAAACATCAGGCTTTCCCACTATAATTGTTATGAACTATGATAACCCTTTCTAAATCTATTTCAGCCTGAACTGTGTCATCTCCAGCAATCCTGGCACCCAGTATATTTGTGTCAAAATAGGGGGAAAATGCACATATGTATAAACAGAGATGACTCAGGTGAATTGGGTGACAACATACCCCTTTGGAATATCATTCTTGGTTGACAATGATAGCAGACTCCCAATTGGACATTCCAGTTTGTCTGTGGTTTTCTGCATGTCCGATAGTGCTCTAAAGCCTTCCACTTTACTGGTCCTCATGTGACTGGGAGATGCCATTTCTTAAGGTATCCAGCATCTCAGATAATGGATGCTTCCTCTGTCATGATATGTTCTTCCCTCTGTAGTTCAATTTCAGATGGTTGGAGATGGGAATATGAGGTGAGTCCTCAACTTAGATCAGCGTTGATATGGGCAATTTGGACTCATCTTCTCAAGCACTTTTTTATCATACCTCTATGCACCATCAAGGAGGCAACAGTACTTACAGAAGATTGGAGAAGCTGTACGTATGTGAAACAATCTATATAAGTATGTTGTGAATGTATTTATGACCAGGCCTTGCTGTGATATAAATTGTGTGAGGTCATCATTTGAGACTCGATGATTTCAAACCATGACTCCAGATGAGTGCCACCTTGTTGAAGCTGTGGGTCTTCATACATCTCAGGAATACCTCACACTATGCCCGCTGTTGCTAGCATATGGTATGGCACTGATTGCATCAATGTACCTGAATTGCTCAATTGATTTACAGCATTTCTTATTTTTTTTTTAGGTATCTTCGCGCCACTCTCCATTATGGTTATCCAGTTTCTCATCCAGTAGTCTCATTCAATTCTAGTATGCACTCCCATCTGACCTTTATCTCCCCAGAAAACAACAAAAATCATCCATCTCTTGGGCAATGATTGGAGTGACCTCCATTAGTTTCCTTGCCATGACTGCCTTTCTGATACTACAACTGTGGATTGAAGTTTTACTACTTGATGTCATTGGCAAGGAGTATCATAACATCAGGGGAGCCACCAACCATTACAATGAGCTACTCCCTACAAGTGATACTGCTCAGGAGTGGCTGCAATTGCTTCCAGTGAGCACCCTCCTCATTGTTTTATATCACAATGCTACACTTGTACCCGATCAGCTGATATTCAATGACAGTGTCATTATATGGCAAGCCTGGGCCATTTCAGGGACTGGGAAACTGGTGTTGTATGCTTCTATTGTGCTGTGGATTTTGTATCTTGGTATTCAATGTCATTCTTCTGTGCAGCCTTGATGGCTGTGACCTTGGCCTTCTTCTCTGCAACTGGATGCACCATTGCCTCTCTTCATTGATGTCTACAAGTTTCTGAGCACCTGTGGCAGGGTCAAGCAACGATACTCAGCATTCCGACTTATTGATGTTAATAAAACTCACTAGCAATGTTGAAAATGATGCTGTGAGCACACTGTTGGCACCGTTATAAAGCAGGAGGGTAGATGGAGGCAACTGACCTGGGCAACCCCTTGCAATGACTTTGTTGCTGGCCTCGCTGTGCCAAAGGGCTGTGGCTTTGGGCAACTCATGTGTGCATCTGGCAATCATGCCTTTGATGGAGGTCATGGTTTGAGTCAGGATATCAAAAATGGGTGTGAGATAAGAGTACCCAAAATCCCAAAAGGTCACCCCGATCAATGGATGGACAATCCATGCACTGGCCAGCATACTCGTAAAGGTAGCAGCATGCCTGTAGTTGTGAGGTGGGGTGTGGTGTGAGAGGGATGAGGTTGCAGCAACAATGGGGGAGTGGGAAGGCAGGCAGGCACAGAGATGCTTAAGGTCAATCACTGACAGCAAAGGGGTGGTGGTGGCTGAAGGCAAAGCACACTTGGGGCAAAGTAGGTACAACTTGAAATAAGGCCTCATTGAGTGAGACGAGTGAGATGAGAGGGGATAGCTGCTGTAGATGGAGGTTGTGATGCAGCTGTGGATGGTCTTGTGAGGCCATGATGTGTACTCAGCCTGTCATGGCGGGAGATGCTTCAAAAGGAAGGCTAGGGAGTTGCCCTGAAAATGTGTTGGATGCAGTGGAAATGAAGAAGTATGGGAGGAAACGCACTACAGCTCCTCCTGACCGAGATATTGGGCATATCTGGGAGCAGCGTTGGTATGGAATTGCCTGAGCATGCATTGGAACAGGAGGAAGGCACTGGAGGGATGTCAACATTGTTGGCAGCTTTGTGGAACAACAGCAAGACCAGCTCATGAGCTATGGTAGAGCCCAAGTTTGATTCCCAACTGTGGTCAAGCTTCACGTGTATCCTGTATTGGAGTTGCGTTGGGCCTGGTTGTGTTGGCCCACAAACAACAGGGCAAGAATGAGGTACATGCAGGCTGAGGAAGGTTAATGAGGTGTTGATGTCAATGATGGCTAGACAGCGGGTGCATGGAGGTTGGTGAATGGATTGTGATGGTCATGGTTTGAGTTGAATGTATTTTCCACTACTGCAATTAGATGAGGATGGAGATAAGATATGGACCACCTCTTCATAATATTGTTCCAACATCGCCATAACATCCCAGTTGCTGTGCACAAGTCTGGCATTACCTTCTTGCTGGTACATCATCTTGAATAAATTATAGCACTTGCTTTCAGTCGGCCATCTCTCAGTATTGCCCTCTTCAGCCTGCCATCCGCAAGATGCTTCAAAAGTGGAGGGCTGGGGTACTGCATTTGAATTTGATCTTGTCGCATCCACAGTCACCATAATATATATTGACAGCAGTGTGCCCTTGTGTGGGCAGTGGTTCAAGGCGTCAGGTGGCAGCAGCACTGGAGATGTACAAGGGTGACAAGGAGCCAGACTTTGGAGCTGCATAAAGAAAGGCCATGAATGGACTGAAGGACTCATGCCTTGGCTGCATCTATCCTCCCTCGTGTCCTGGCAATGTACGTCCTCAGTGGGCATGGTACTCATTGGTGAGGAGAAGGCTGATGTGGGAGGGGAGAGGAAAGCCCTGCATCATGGGGAACAAGACGCACTAATTGATTTTGGTGGATCAGGGAGCAGCAATCAGTATGGAATCACCTCAGTGCGGTTGGGGACAGAAGGGGAGACACTAGAGGAATGTCAACATTGTCAACAGTTTTGTGAAACGGTGGGAAGAAAAACTGACCTGGAGTGTGTAACAATGCTTAAGAGGTGCGGCAGAGCCCAAGTTCATTGGCAATCACAACTACTACCCCCGCCAATGATGAGCATCATGTGTATGATGTGTTGGAGTTGGAGTTGGGACTGTCCTTACAGCAGGAAAGACCCAGGCACATGTGGGCTAGAGTCTGAGTCGACCGACAGAATTTTTTTCTTGAAAACAATTGAATCAATATTGCCAATTGAAAATACAGACCACGCATATCTGGGAATATGTGTTTCATTGTATCACTATCTCATCTCATGCCCATTATGGATATCCTGGTTTTGAACCATCACCATCACCCTCCAACCACTCTATTATATGTAGCCTAATGGTAACATGTCCCTTGAGGATGTCATTGGTCAACTGATATACTAGCCTGCATGTGCCTCAGTCTTTCCCAGGGCAACATTCAACAACCACAGTCTCACCCAGCTGTGGACAACTCCTAAAGTGCATATGCATTAAAATTGACATTGGGATCGCCAGTTCCACATGTGAGTCATCCAACAAACCCATTGCAAGAGGTTCTCCAGATCAGCCCCTTCTATCTCCCCGGCTGCGGTATGATGTGCTGACACACAGCATGAATTTAAACATCGCTAGTGAGTCTCATCGACATTCAGCAAGATGGAATTCTGATATTCATCTCTGGACGCCACCACAAGTGCTGAAAGAGTCCTCAACATCTATGAGGAGAGGTGCTATTGCGTTCAGCTATTCATTGTGCATTTAGACTCCATCTAATGGATGACCCAGTCACGGGTGCTCAAAACACCTCAACATCAATGAGGAAAGGTGACAATGCATCCAGCTATTCATATTACATGTACACTCTATCTAATGTGATCCCAGCTGCATCTTCTAGTTCAACTCCCTAGGCAATGAATGGAAAGGCTACATTTTCCACATCCCTTCCGGCAACAACAAGCAGGGTTTCCCCATGAAGTAGATTTATCCTCCTCCCCTACCGTGTCCTCCTCCTGCTCTCTGACAGCCACTCGTGCTACTGCACCCACCGCACGGGTGAGAGCAAGCACAAGTCCATCCGTAGCTGCATTGTTGGCCATGTTATCACCATCTTCTAGCTTGTCATTGTGAAGCAGGGAGGGAATGATATTCCTGGGTTGATGGATAATGCCCTCCCCAAGAGACTGGGCCCCAAGAGGGCAGCAAAGATCAGGAGTTTCTTCAACTTGGGCAAGGAGGATGATGTGAGGAAGTACGTTGTCAGGAGGGAGGTTAAGAGTGCAAAGAAGGAGGATGCCAAGCCGTACACCAAGGCATGGGTACACTGGAATCGTGCATTCTCCATGTTTTGACTAATCCTGTCTCCATAGTCTCAAAATTCAGCATCTAGTCACCCCTCTGCATCTCCGGCGCCGCCGCCACCTCCACTCTCTCAAGCACCGCTGTACCGAGCACCAGAAGGACCAAAAGGCCGAGTTTGAGGCCCTACTCTCCAAGTGCATTGCAGAGAAGAAGGCCAAGGTTGCCACTATCAAGGCCGCACACAAGCCCACTGCCTAATGTGGCTCTTGCTTCATGCTGGGAGAGGTTGCTATGTCCCTTGCATCGTATACCATACACACAATACATCTGCTTTTTCTTCTCACTCTGGATCAATGTGTACCCCTAGGATATGTTATAATATGCTATGAAGACATCCCCTGCCCTCTCTGCATTAATTTGATTTGAGCCCTTGAGTATAGATTTGATCTTTCCATGACCCCCTATGTGCACATGGATTATCTCATGTCCGTTCCACTTACAAATGCACAAAAGGTGTCTGTGATGGAACCAGCCAAAGTCCCGTGTGCCTGACCCCATAGTCAAAGCCCCCATCCTGGTTATTCATATGGCCGCACCGGCCATTTGTGCCAAAATTTCACCCACAGTGAGAGGCGTCAGATATGGTCTGAATTTCAACAATGTATTCCTGGACTTGGACCATGGAAAATGGCCCAGTGATAATGGCAATTGTTAGCATTGGATAAGCCAGCTGTCGATTGCCATGGTTAGCATAGATTCAAATGTTTCTTGTGATTTATAGCCTACTCAGAGATTGCAATATATGCACTTCCAAATGTATCAAAGAAAATGAGAAATGCCACATTAGGCATAACAGTGATGGACAGGGCAATATTTACTGTCTTGTGGAGAAGTTAATTCTCAATGTTTGACAGCATAAAGTAGGCGTATAAGAACACACCTGGACTATGACATACACTGCTCCCAACTCAACAAGTAGGCACCACAAGTTGAAGTGCTGGTGAAGCCTGCCCATCTACTTCAGGAATCTCCAATTGTTCCTAGGGGGTGCAGAGTTAATGGTATTCTTCTGCCATATATTGATTTGTACCAGAGGATATATGCAATGAGGCCCGTTGTATTGCAAGTGACAGAGCATAGGAGGAGAAGTCAAGGCCAACAATCACAGTGTCTGTTATAATGACGTGTAATAGCTGCAAGGTGTGAATGGACTCATAAACAAGCCTCGAATGTGTGACACCTAGGAAAATCTCAGCTCACTATGGTAGATGGAAAATGACTTTGAATACCAAGTGACAAAATCCATAGAGCAATAGAAGTATACAACATCAGTCTCCCAGTCCCCAAAATGGCCCAGGCTTGCCATATAATGACACCATCGTTGAATATCAACTGATTGGGTACAATTGGGGAATTGTAATATAAAACAATAAGGAGGCAACTCACTGGAAGATATTGCAGCCAGTACACAGCAGTATTACATGCAGGGAGTAGCTCATTGTAATGGTTGGTGGCTCCCCTAATGTTATGATTCCCCTTGACCAGGAAATCGAGTTGTAAAACTTCAACCCACACTTGTAGTATCAGAAAGGTAGTCATGGCAAGGAAACTAATGGAGGTCACTCCAATCATTGCCCAAGAGATGGATGATTTTGACTGTTTTTGAAGGCAATAGAGGTCAGATGGGAGTGCATACTGGAATTGAATGAAACTACTGGAAGAGAAACTGGATAACCATAATGGACAGTGGCACAAAGATACCTAAAAAAAAGAAATGCATAAATCAAGGAAGAGTTTCATGCATAATGATGTAAACAGTCTCATACCATATCCCAGCCTTATCGGGGTTCCTGTGAAGAATTGCTTTTACACATAAAGACCAACAGCTTGAACTAGGTTACACTCATCTGGAGTCATGGCTCAAGGGTCTCAAGCCTCAAATGGCCACCCCACAGAGTTTATATCAAAGCAAGGCCTGTTCATAAATAGGTTCACAACATACTTCCATCGATCATTTCACATACATACAGCTCTTCAAACTTCTGTAGGTACTGTCCCTGCCATGATGGTGCAAAGACCTATGATAAAAAAGTGCTTGAGAAGATGAGTCCAAGTTGCCCATATTGGCCCTGATCCAAGTCAAGGACTCACCTTATATTCACATCTTCAACCATCTGAAATATTGACCTACAGAGGAAAGATCATAAGATGATGGAGGAACTGCACACAATCTGAGATGCTCCACTTGTGGTGCATCGTCATCAAGACATGATCTCCCATTCTTTGTTCTGTATGGGTAAGGATTATTGATATATGGCCCAGGCGAGTGACTAGAAGATCAGATCACACAGCCAGGTGCTCATCTGTCATGATCTATCCTACCTATTCAGCTTTCATTGGAGTAGGTGAACAAAACAAAATTGAAGTATTAGGATAGCATAGGCGCTTCCCCTGATATCCCCATCTACGGTGGATAATGTTGGGAATACAAAGTGTACGTATGTGGCATATTTAGCCAACCTTCACTATTCATCCAGTAGGACCGCAGAATGCTGACACCATCTAAGTGCCATATCAGACTGAGAAGGGGCCACAGTACTTGAGATGGAAGGAGACGCAAGAATTTGATTGTACAAGCTGAGCTAGTAGCAAGTGTGGGAGCTGAAGATCAAAAGATGATCAGTGTGGCAGTGGGCAAGATGAATCAGAATCATGACAAACATGATTAAAGCCTCAGAACCATATGTGGCCCAGAATGGGATGAGCAATACCACATATAGCATGCTTGGTACCTAAGGTCTGCATTCAACAAATGTAATGTTTTGAGGCATTTGATTTGCTGAGAAGAGCCATGGAAGGCGATCAAGATGAAGATGTGTTAGCTGCATCAGAGGGCTGTGGAACAAATAAAGATTAGTACAGAGATGAATGACTGAGTGTGCAGAGTGCAGGGAGCTGTGTGCCTAGTAGCAGCTGATTGATCCTCATATCCGAACTGAGATGGGCTTGTGAGCAGGAAAAAGCAAGATTATGCTAAAACTTACAAACTATGTAGCAAGCCAAGTTCAAACTTTGTGCATTGAATAGCGGTAATAGTATGGTATTACTAAGCAGTTCTAATCATCAATAAAGAGAGGCATATGCATGCCCCCCCAGAGGGGAAATCAGTAGCAAAAGTATGTCAAGAACTCATTCAAGAATTTGAGAGAAGACTTTTAAGACTTAAGAGAACAAGCGTACGAGAGCTGGCAACTATGTTGATTGCCTGAAGATATTTACCAAATACATGAGGTTTATATAGTAGTTTAGAATAGGGAAAATTAGAATCAGGGTGAGATCAAATAGGGAAAGATTTCAGAAATGTAGTACAACATGATAAAATTAGGAGAAAATAAGGAGAAATGAACAAAGGAGAAATACATAACTAGGAGCAAACGAGACTTCGGAAAATGCTGATGAGAGTTGTTCTGAGTAATTACAAGAGATCAGTAAATTTTGTGACATTATCCCCTCTTGAGGACTGAGTCGGCATAGTCTTTGGATGGAGGTGGACGTGCCACACAAGCGGAGTGAGTCATAGTTTGGAGAGGGGGTTCAAAGTTGCATTGGGAAGGTGCTGGAGGAGGTGATGGCAACCAGACTGGGTGTTGAATTAGGGAGTTGGGAAAGGGAGCAGGCTCAGGTAATGCAGTGATGGGTGTAGGGTTTTGATTGAAGTAATTCTGAGGTGGTCATGGGTGGTGAGGATTTTATCAGTACCAGTGTTTGAGGATTTTGTGAAGTTCAGAAGGAATATCAGTAAGAGGTATCCAGGAGTTTTCTGATTCTGGCAAGTTCTTCCATGAGACAAAGTAGTCAAAATGCTGTCCAATCCTTTGGGTGTCAATGATAGTACCAATGTCACATGGTTGCTCAGGGATGACCTCAGCTAGGGGAACAGGAACTGATTGGAGACAATCAGGAATGGAATCAGCGGGAGTGAAGGGTTCAAGTAAGGAAACATGAAATACAGGATGGAGACGGGAGTAAGACTCTGGGAGTTTGAGGAGATAGGATGAAAGTCCATGGCAAGCTAGGATTTTGAAAGGCCCTATATGATGATAGTCAAGCTTGTTAGAGGGTCTTGAAGTCTTGATGTTATGACAAAGGAGCTATATGAGGTCACCAGGGTTGAATTTGGGTGCAGCTGTGTGGTGACAATTATACTACTTTGCCATATAGTTGTTTGCTTGTTCTAGTTCAAGGATGAGTTCATTGCAAATTTCTTGTAAACGGTTGGCAAGATCAGAAGCTGCAGGATTCATAATGCATTTGATGAGTCAAATCTTAAAGTCAGGGTTATAACCAAGATTTGCATAGAATGGGGTTTGTTGGGTGGATGAATTTAATCAATTATTGAACAAAAATTTGGTGAGTGCAAGGTAGTCCACCCTGTCATCTTGTTGATAGGATGTATAAGTGCGTAAATACATCTCAAGAGTCTGATTTGTTCATTCAGTGAGTCTGTTGGTTTGAGGGTGGTATGCTGTCAAGGGACACATATTTATGCCAATGAGTGACATGAGATTGGTGAAGAATGAAGAGACAAAAATAGATCCTTGGTTGGAGACAATGGATTGGGGAAAACTGTGGTGACAAAAGATGTGGTTGAGATAGAGTTGTGCAAGTTTAGAGGTGTCCATGGATTCACCAATGGGAACAAAATGTGCTGCACATGTTAACTGGTCACAGATAACCCAAATGGAATTGTACCCATGAGATTGAGGGAGTTTAGTAATAAAGTCCATAGATATGGACTGCCATGGGTGGTTTGGGATGTCAAGGAGCTGGAGGAGACTGAAAGGCTTGTAGGTAGCATTTTTAGTGTGGGCACAGATTTTGCAGGATTTTACATAGGCACAGGAATAAGTCTGCATACCAGGCCATGAAAAGTCACAGTGAAGGTTGTCATAAGTTACCACATGTCCAGGGTGACCAGAAATTACTGAATTGTGATGAGAGTACAGGATTTTAGGGTGAAGAGGAACAGGAACAAAGAGGCGGCCATTGACAATCATGCCCACTACTATTCCCAATGTCAAGGTTAATGTGTCTTCTCTATAGATGTTGTCATCAGCTGGGATGATGCCACAGGAAAGACTGAGGCACATGCAGACAAGGGTGTGAATTGACCAATGACATCCTCAAGAGATGTTACCCTTAGGCTATGTAGGGAATGGTCAGTTGGTTCATGTTATGTTCAAGTCAGAATATCTAAAGTGGGATGAAATATCAATCATATATTCCCCAATTTGGCTTACAAGAGGGTCCATATACTTAGGGGTACATACTGCATATTTCATGTGATGATGATTTTTTTTGTAACTAGGTAGCAATGGCAAATGTGCCTGCCCAGCTCTATACCCTGCTTCTCCATCCAATCGCACACCCCATCCTATGCAATCTCAAACCTTGGCCCCATCCCCACTTGCACATCCCAAAGGGCAAGTACCCCACAGTCCAAAGGTCAACTTGATGACAAATAGAGGACTAGAATCACAGCAATGGGTATTCATGCATATGGAGCTCAAAGCCTTCCCACATTCTAAGCACCCAAAACCTCAAATAGTCACCCCAATCAATAGATGAATGATCAATGCTATGTCCAGTATGCACAGTATAAAAGTAGGAGCACACATGTAGGTGTGAGGTATGGTGAGGTGTGGGAGGGATGAGGTTGCAGTCATAACAGGGGAGTGGGAAGGCAGGTATGTATGCACAATGAGAAAAGAATGACTCTAGCACAGAGCACAGGGATACTTGAGGTCAATTGGTGATGAGCAAGAGTATCAGTTCAAGCCTCAGGTGAAGTAGGAACAACTTGAAGTAAGACCATCTGGGGAAAGACCAGCAACATGAGAGGAGGTGGTGACATTGGATGTTCTCATGAGGTCCAGGTGCAGACTCAGCCTGTCATGCAGGAGATCCTTCAAAAGTGGGGGCTGGGGTACCACATTGCAAATTTGATGTACTGTAAGTACACTGCTTACATACTGCTTGCATATACACACTGATGGATCAGTTATTGGATATACCTCTTGTTCCCAACTATCATCCACACATAGACTCAACTGTAATAGAGATCCTGTTCTTGTTCGGTTATTGTGATTGCCTCAGCCTGCTTAGCTCAGTGAGTGGGCTTACTTTTTTACTTTTTTTTTGAACATCAAGCAGCATTGTCAACAAAAGAAATTTTCATTGATGAGCTTGTAAGTGGCAGATCAATGAAATCACCAGCAAACAAATCGTCAAGTGCTGGGGCTGAAGACATGTTGTTGAACACACTTAGGTAGCTCACAAGTCTTTGCAACACAAAATTGTATTGACTTAAAGTAGTTGGGTTATATCAATGATATGGTGTATGCTTCCTCAATAAGAAGTCTTACTACTGGCTAGGCTCAGGCTATTTTTACCCTGGAATCTACGCTTTGGAACGCTATCCAATCCACTCCCTGGGGATTGATAGTCCTGATGTACTTGCCCTTCTCTTCCTTTCCCTCCCTGATTTTATATTAATTCCAGGTGCATGGACCACCTGTTTCCATTGCCCTACTCCGATGCTCTGACCCCTTCCCTTGGCAATAGGTCCGCTCAATTGAATTGAGCCAGAGGAGGGGCCATATGGTGCCCCTTAGTACCACATGGTTCCTCCCTCAACCTTTTTCCTTAATTTTTGTTTTTTGTGCTGTTCCACCAGCTGCGCCACTCCACCACTATGTTCCCCCCTCATCTATTATCCATTCCCAAAGTTATCCAAACTTATTCCAGCCCCAGGATGCATCAGAATGTGCGATGCATCCTTAGAGCAGAACAGGTCAGTGGACTGATGTCACTGTCAATCCGCTTTGGTTAATCACCCGGGAACCGAGCTGTCTTCCCCTTTTGGACTTGGTAGCCTTGGTAATTACTGGGAGCCAAGCCAACTTCCCTTTTTGGGCTCAGCTGCCTTGGTTCTTTCTGCCACTCATCCCTTGTTAGTGCCACTGCCTCTGTGGCATG
>JABCKO010008093.1:0-11128 GCA_018855915.1 Tephrocybe sp. NHM501043
GCCTCTGCCGTCGGTCCCGACCAAGGCACAACAGGCTCCGGCGTAGGCCAACGTCTCATTCCCGTTGAACCAATGAGCATTGTACTCAATCTGGGCATTTCACCGAACTGGCAGCCTATCGATCTTTCCACGCTCATTTTCCCCGCAGAATTCTTGATTGACTACGTCAGGGTGTATCAGAGGAGAGGCGAGACGAATGTGGGGTGCAGCCCGAAGGATTTCCCAACGAAAGATTATATCGATAATCATTTGGATGCGTATACCAGTGCGTTCTTTCTTTCCTTCACCCCAGCCATGGATGGACTTTCATGTTTTTGTGCAGACGTCAACACAACAACGTGGAATTGGGAAAAACCCAGGAATAGCCTTGTATGTCCTCTTATTTTTTTTTTTAACGCTTCCTTGTGCTCATCGCATTTCAGTACGAGGGCGGCTGCTAGTCACTGTCGCCTGTCCTTGCACCACCCCTGTACACCAATATCAACCACATCCAAACAAAACGCAGCATTTTGCACGCATACTGGATCACTCTGGGACTTGCTCTTTACTTTATCCATCACAATGTAATACTCCACCACCGACCGCCGTGTGAACGATCCATCTCTTATTTCGACTGCTTTAGTTATCCCTCCCTCGCCCTTACTCATACTTTGGCGCTCGAACCCTGGAACGCGTTTAGATTATTCCTTTCCCCGGATTTTGTTCGCTGTTTCCGCACTTTTTTCTTTGCTATTTTGTATTTTCCTTCCACATGCACCACGTCATAACAACATCAACTCCACCTCGTTCGCACTGATGCCTACCTACCTCTCCACATCGAACACTCCGCACGCACGCAGTCACTCCTTTATTATCCCCTCTCGTTGATATCTCATTCCTTTTGGCCATGCCCATCACGCGCGCACCGCACTACCACCACCGTGTCCCTCGCAATACACGCATGAAGCACAGGTCGTCGTTCGCCCTCTCTCTCTCTCACCATACTTACATCCATACAACGACGCCCGGGACATCTGAATGGACTATCTTCTCGGTCGTTAGTATCCACATACACTCGCTTTCGCTTTCTTCGCTCTTTCTTCCCCGTTACCATATCTTCCGCTTTCGAGATTCTGGTGCCAGAATATAAACAGAAGTAATATATACAGCTTTCCGGGCCTTTTTGACCTCAACTGGGGTCTTCCGTCATTGCTTATCGACCTCAAACGAAGTGCTTCCATCATGGGAGATACGTCGGTAAAATTATCTGATGTTGGTTGTTGACCTTTCTGTTGCGTGTGATACGGGTATCACGGTATATACTTATTCGCAAGGCGTATCCATGGTATCCACGTGCACAAGAGTCTGGTCAGATGGGTCATTGGAATCCCTCTATGTTGGGGAGACTCCAGCAGACATTATACAGTCTTGGTTAGGTTGACTATCCTTGTGATTGTTAGCCCTCAAGGCCACGGCATGACATCGAAGAGTAGCAGGGTGCAGGCACTTTACATGACTTCCTTGGAGGCTGACTCCCTGCTTTTCACAAGGTCGCTTGCCACATAGGTATCGCTGGCGACGTGTATTTTTTGGCGGGCAAATTGGGGTATTCAAAGCCTAATAATATTTAACGTAGGCGCAAATTTTACCTTGAACAATACGCGAAGCTGTGAAATGACAGACATCCTTGATGCACAACCCTCCAGTCGTTGCAGATATTCAGGGAGGAGGGTTCGAAAATGAAACTACGCGATCCGCTGCACGTTTGCAAAATCAATATTAATGCTGGATTCTGCAGTGTTTTCCCCCTCGTCCGCCAGCTATCTGCATGCGACTGTTGAAGAGGACAAGCAGCGTGTTGCAGTAGAGTTTTGCAATGATCAGGACCGGGATCATGTGTAGTAATTTGTCTTCGGATATTTGAAAAATAGAAAGAGATTGGCGACGGAAACTAATGCTGAGAATACCGCAGGATTAAAAGTTGGAAGTAATCAGACGCTATTTAGAAAGTGTTCCAGTTTACCTGTCGCAGACCCTGTCTCAATGGTACGACGCTGTGGCCATGTGACGAAGAGGTGGGTGGCCTTGAAGCCACTGGTATCATGACACGACAGCTGGTACGAATATGAATAAACAGTTACCTCTTAACATCATCCGGAGGGAGCGAGGGTGACATGGCTAGAACAAGGGAGAGAACGGTCAGATAACCGGCAATATTGGAACAATGCCCTTCAAGCTATAGTGTGGGAGGACCTGAATATGACACATGATTATAGCACAGACATGTAGGTTAAATTATTGGTCAAATATGGCCACTGAGGGCTGGCAGTGCGACAGATCACCTAAATACAATGAAACGTCCATAATTAATGAAAAGCCAAGACCTACAGACACCTTTGATATCTTGCTTTCAAACAAGGTTCGTAAGGCATACCTGAATATTGAATCATTGAATCCGCCTGTGCATGGCACTCCCGATGGTGATACCAGTACGTCCATATGCAGGCACAATCAAATCTTGCCAGCCGCCCGCCCATCATCAGGAAAACTACAAGTTCACCTTTGGTCTCTTACTTACCATGCTTTGATCTGAGATCTTCCATCTTGTACAGTCGGATTACTTACAGTATCTAACATCGTGAGTGTTCATCTTTAGCTTTTCCCACCACATGCCTCTCTTGTTTAGCGATAATTGTTGGAAGCCCTTCTAATCCTCTGCAACTGCAACATAAGATCGTCATAATTCCTTAACTTCGGGGCCTTACAATTGACTAGTTTGTAAGATTCTTTTGGATTTGTGAATAATGTCCCTCACTGCATCGATGCATTTTGAAATAGAACATGTGGTCACACCTTGGGCTAACATGGCTAGTCTGACTTTTCAAACACCTACCTTTGGTATAATTCTACAAAAGGAGCATGTTATCATAGTTCCCTAGGTATAAAACCCTATCGCGCCATGATCATACAAGAGACGCATAAGCGCGTGTAAGTTCAGAGATCTAGGGTCCTACATAGCTGGGTGGTGGGGAGGAGGGGAGGAGGAAGCGGCAAAGGTTGGATCCGAACCGGTGTTCTAAACAGATATCAAATTCTTTTTTTTTTTCAAACCATTTCTGCCACAGCCTCTTCCCAAGTGAGCGTTACCAACTATTCAGAACTTCAATTGAGACGAAATAAATCAGCCTTCCTGAGCATCTTCTGTCGGTTTTTTTCGACTCCGTTTGGTCTGGTGCTTCGCACTATCATCTTGACAGGAGTCACAGGACTGTAGTGTCCCAACAATTGCCCAACAAGCTCAAGAAATCAGAGGAATGGCGAGAAGGTATTTGGAAGCTCGCCTGTCAAGCTGTACCGTGCACAGCTCAAGCACAGCTTCAGATGACAGGCAACTGAACTCATGTCGCCCTTTTCAATATCCCGATCAGGCCTGGTGTAGAACAGTGATAAAGCCATGCTGTCGAGGCCTTCTTTATCTTTCTCACCGACCTTGGTTATTATCGTGACTAACGATCGCCAGGTCATCCCTTAGAATCAATATCCAGGAATGCATTTTGCAATTGAATCATCTCGATTTCAAATGCGCCTAATTCTCAAGTGTATACATGTCTATCGAGCTTGCCGTGTACTTCTTCACTACAAAAAAATGCGTTGGTCACAAAGATTTCGGCTTCCATTAGGACAATAAATGCTCTATTCATCATCATCCTGTCTAACCTGTGTCCAATGACACATGAGCGCCTCATCCACAGTTTGATAATCAAGGCCTGATCTACGTGAAACGTAGCACTCGTGGTGCCCACAACTGTATTCGCGGGTTCCGTCCTTACCATGAAGATTGGAACTCCGGTTCTCTGATACTACAAAAGCTCAGACTATTTTCAAATCTGCATAGCCGGGATCCCTTCTGAGCACATGTCTATTGCGTACTGCTATCTACCCGATAACCCGGACATCACGGGCATTGGGGTCCGATCCTCAATATATGCATCTTTTTTTGCTACAGGTATGTCGCAATACAAAACCGCAAGTTATTCCCGCAGACAGTACTTACAGATCATTGCAAGTGTGCTTGACGGGATATTGCGGCTATACTTTGGGTTCAAAATCGTTCCCCAAGTCATTTAGCGAACTGAGGCTCCTCCGCTTTTACACCGTCACCGCCATCCTGATCACATATATCATGCTTGCAAAAAGCGGCATTTCATTCTTTCATTCCGTCGCCGTTGGCCACCTCCTACAACTCACTCTGGCATCATCAATACCCGAACTTCTGTGGCTCTCCTCCAACGCGTCCTTATCCTCTTTCCCACTTGTCTCATGGATTCTCACAATCGCTCAATGGTTCTTCGCCATGATATATGTCGTCAGCCTGGATTATACATACTTCAAGGAGAGCTCAACATGCTTTGTCGACTCCAACCAAAATGGATTGAGTAGTGTCTCGTGGATCACACTTTTCTCTCTGCATGTCCACGGGGAAACCGTCGCTTGGATCCCTTTATTTGAGTTCTGTGCACTTGTTGGGGGAGTGGTCATTATCGTTGCTGCGAGGTATCCTCTGCAGAGGCTTACTCAACAGCAGGGTGTGAACCGTGCAGCGATTGGCACCGTGTTCATCCTGCTTCACGGAATTCATGGAATTGTCAGCATAGAACGTTCCCTTGTCGATAATTCTCACCTCCGGCAGTCAAATGAGAATCAGTGGGGTTACGGTCAGGTAGCTATAGGGGTTTTTCGTACCGGTATTATCCATGATCAAGGCTGATATACTTCCTTATAGGTCATGGTTGTTGTGTTGCTGGCATCTTTTCTGGAGCCCTTCTTTGTGATATTTCTGTTGGGTATATCTGATAGTGAAGGAGATTCCAAGGCCCCGCCTCAAGACCCCACAAGGCAGCCCTCAAACATAGAACTGGCACCTCACACCCAACCCGACAGAGATACATTGCCGTTGATCCCATTTGCGAATTTACAAATTTCCAACAGTCGACCGAGACAACGAAACTCTCTTTGAGCGATCTCATACCCGTAATTAAAATCTTACAAAGCTATTGAATTCATGAGCTAACAGCTATTACGATCACAGAATAACAAAAGCATTATTATCAAATAACAGGAACGTACAACAGGCGATGGGCACCTGGGACATTGATAGGTGCAAGGCGTGGAGCATGCTCAGCGAAAGCTATGTTCTAGCACCTGCCACTATAATATTATTCCTCACTATGGAAGCGGTGGTAGTGCCATGTCATGGAAATATAGTTCCATTTTCTAGTTCTTGTCTCGTTTAAATCATCGAGAAGGTGTGAGCGTTTGGCAAGGCTCGAGCGATGGAAGATATGGAAGGTGGATTGGAAAGAGAGCCATAGACGTTACAAGCAGTGTATTATTGGCGATCAGCATTAAGATCGTGCGGTACAGCCTGAGATACAAGAGTGAGTCTAAACCATGCCTAAACCACGCTTTCTGCTTGCCAGGCGCCTGTAGATGCTGAATCCCAACCAGTCGAAACCTTTAAACAATTTTGATGTCTAAGATAACAGCCAATCTTCCACCAAGCTCGATATCTCTACGATCCACATGTTAAGGACATTGTATTTGCCAGGAACTCGTGACACAAGCTTCGGCACCTGCCGTCATAGTTCCCTAGGACATGATCACCACACCACCACACATGCGCAGGTAGTCTCGCTTCTGGATCTTCGCAGGACTCTGACCCAAGGTTCTTCGTTACCCTCTTCCTCGCATCCATCTGGTAGTGGCACAGCTGTCCTTGATTTCCCTTGCCCTCCTCATTTGCTTTCTCCATTCATATCTGTAGCTTTGATGGAATTTGAAGAAGCGATTTGTCTTGTGTCCTGCTACACACCTTGCACACACCAGCATCTTCTGGTACCTGTTTGTAGGGGAGCCTAGACAGACCTACGGTCACCAGTAGACTGAATAGCAAGAAAAGATGGATACCCTTACTAGCCTTCTAGTGCACAGAGTGCCTGTAGTCGAGGCAGAGGTAAGAACGAGCAAGATCAGATGCATTCGAGAGGTGGGAGACAATAAGGAGAATGTACATATACCTCAAGAAAACACTATATAGACAGTAAGGAGGTCTAAAAATGGGACGTGTATAAAGCCTTCAGACCAGGAACCTATCTTTGGATGTAGACGTGTGGTACAGATGCAAAGTTAGACGTAGATGCGATGCTTCCTACAACCATATTCGCCAAATGCATCCTTGAAACATGTTTCCTCGCCCGCAACATAAATATTTTCCACGTGGGGATCAAAATGTGCGATGGACGGAGGAGCCGACCTTTGTCATTGATGTTGGTGATCCAATGACTGAGAGAGATAAGTGATTTACGAGCAAAGGCCTTAGCAAACGACACAAGATTGGAATATAGGAATCAAGGAATCCAGAAAATAAATGTTTAAGGGGGTAATAATAGGAAACTGTAAGCGATCCCGCTTACCTCTCTCAAAAGGATGGAAAAGAAGGATCATGATAAGGCAAAGAAAGAACACAGTATTTTTCAGGTTTGTAGTGTGAAAGAAATCCACGAACATTTTTTAAGAGATCAATTATGATGCCTTGGGCGCATTGCGCCTCCGTTGCACCGTAGCTACTGAGGTTTGTGTATGTGCAATCCACAAGAGTAATGGAATGTCTCGTCCCGCGTTCGTTCGAAGCGAAATCTCTGGGGCTGGATGTGCAGACAATCTGTAGATCTACCATATTATTTGTTCGGTCAGTTCACTCGCCCCCATTGCGCAGGGTTAAAGGGTTAGCCGAGGATGCAGATGAAAGGACTAGAGTGATGTGTATATGGTAGGTTATTCTGACAAAAGGGGATGTTTTATCAACGACGGGGCCATAAAAGACACAGGAACATCATATTCCAGAAGTCAAGGGTGACAGAGAGACCGTGTGAGTTGAAGAAAGTGACATCGTCGGATCAACATCACCATGCCAAGCTTCGCTGCTCTTAATCTTGTGGCTGATACAAGGCCGAGAGCCCTCTGGCAATTTACGCCGTCGACCACATGCATATAAATCACGGTTGGTGACTTGATTTGACCTCAATGCTTGTTAATGCCTACTAGGGCTGCACACCATTGCCGTACGTATGGCTCACGGCTACCGTGTATGGCTGTCATAGCCGTACCGTTGACCATCTGGACAAATCTTATACGGTACGGTTACGGACGGCTTGGTGCCGTATGAGCTGTAGATATATGGCCGTGCACTTGACCATAAGTGCGTCATTGCCGATTTTGTCAGTTTGCATAAGGATCTACGTGCCCTTGAGCTTTCCGATGAAAAATGGGATGCCATTGCTCAAGTTGCTACCTGGCTCGAGTTGTTCCGTACTGCAACTACAGAGATGTCACGGACTAAGCAGTCGATGGTCTCAACAACACATCTAATATTCCGTGGGCTCCAGGACCAGGTCTGTACAATCATTGCTAACTTACCTAGCAATGTCGACACAAGACTCAAATCAGGACTTCTTGCGGCACATCAAAAGCTGAGGGAGTACTACTACCAATTTGATCAGTCGCCATCCTATACATGGGCTGCTTGTAAGTTTGACTCTAAAACACTTAATTTTCCATAGTTGATCACAGATTTTCCAGTGCTTGACCCTCGCATCATGTATCATGGTTTGAAGGAGGAATATGCCAACGATGACGACCTCCTAACATATCTTGAAGATGCCAAGCAAAAATTATGCGACCACCATCATGATCACTACGCAAGCCATTTGTCTACCCCATCGCAAGTTCCATCAAAGCCTCATTCAACAAAGTTCAGTTTCACGGCATGCTATCAGAACAAGAGCCGACAGGTTCTTGACAAACTTGCTGACTACTTCAAGCAGGTCCCCGTGCCCTTTATTGACTGCCGTCCTCTACAGTGGTGGTTGGGGAGACAAGCTCAATACCCAAATTTATACTGTCTTGCACGGGATATCTTGGCAATTCCGGGTGTGTCAACTGCACTCTCAACAGGATTGAATCTGAATTCATTTTTTTTAGGATCTGCTGTAGCAGTTGAACACATTTTTTCAGGTGGCCGTGATACTATCTCACTGCGACGTGCAAGCTTGCAGCCAGATACCATCCGAACCTTGATGCTGGTGAGGCATTGTCTTCAATTAACATGCACTTCTATAGATAGCATGCTATGATATATATATATTGTGATTTTATACATATTATGTCTGCCGTAGACAAATTACGGCCGTGTACGGCTGTATAAGTGCCGTGCCGTACCGTCAGCCCTTCAAAAATTATATATACGGTACGGTTCGGTGCAGCCGTACCGTATAGGCACCGTATTCCTACGGCCGTAGCCGTATACCGACTGTGTGCACCCCTAATGCCTACTACTGCACATATATGCAGCCATTTTGAGGGCTAGATCAATGAAAATTTCACCACCTCTGTCGTCCATTCTCAAGGGTACCTCTCTTGTTTATTCTCTGCTGTAGCTGAATAGATCGTTTTGCTTACGCTTGCTTGGTCTATTGAGCCTAGGCACAAGTCCAAAGTGCTTGCTTTGCTCACATTCTGCCTTTGAATCTGCCACTCGTCATGCCTAACTCAAATCCTCTATGCGCCCACTTTATACCAAGCGTTCTTTGTGTATTGGCTAAATAAGCTCTTGACCAATACTGAGGAAGTGAGTTCAACCCTCCTTCTTTACATTTCTGCCTGGCCGAATTTCTCCCCTTTTCCTGCAAGAGCTATTACCGCCACCTCTTGAATGGCTCCCATAACACAGGCGTGTTCAAAGTCTGCTTTGGTGCGAGCATTTCCTACGCTCATTCAACTCCCTTGAATTATCCTCAACGAAGAACTTTGTCGTATCTTACATCGATAATATAATGTCAAAGTTCTCACCTCTCACTGGTTGCGCACCACAGTGTGGTTTGCAAGTTGTGTGGTATTCTCATGTGGTCGTCTTCTGAGGACGCTAATCAACGATTCCAAGGTTGATAAGAAACATCAGGTTCGTACTTCAAAATCACCACAGTCACGGCATGCCCAGTGCGTGAAATGAATTTAGCCATTCATCTGGTAACTAGAACGCTCGTATTAGATCTTGTGTTGTATGGTGTTCAAGAGCCGCTCTCAGGGGACAGATGATAGAATCCATCGATTCAATTGATTATCGAGTAGGCGAGTCTTCCGATGGAACCATGGAGCTGCCACACATTGAAGAACTTGCACCGAGTTTGGATTCTGGAATGACTCTCACTGCTCAGAAGGAAGGATCTTGTTAAGATGAACGACGCGATCTCGATGTCATCGAAGACAGTTTGTCTACGGCATATGGATTAGGCGGGTGGCTGCATGGGCAAACAAATGAGTAGATACATGCAATGTACACTAAATACATATGTACAGAAAATCAAGAACCTCCGATGCATCCATGGACAGCTAGATCAACCTCCGAGAATGACAGTGGCGCAAGTCAGGCAGCATTGGGACCGCTCGTAAATAGACAACTAGAATTCCAATAGAACTTTTGACAGTATAAGGGCACGTGTACAGTATCAAACTTAGTGGGACTGTTACCCATTTGATTTACATTTTGTCGTTTGTTCCGTCCCCATCAATTCCTACTTCCATCCTTCTCCCTCATACTCTGTCAATTCTCTATCATCAATAATTTTGTGCTTATGGTCATAATCGCCCTTCGGTGAGTATATAGCTGGGTCACCTGATACCCCCTGTTATGTGTCCAAGGGAGTATTCAAGACTATACCTGTTCAACTCACCAGCACATTCTCAAATGTCACTCGCACACCTCCGACACGCACTTTGTTCCCAGGTTATGAACATGATCCACTAGCTGTGGAGTCTCAGTCTATTCCGGGATATCCTGGAAAACGCTCCCTAGGGATTCACATCTTACTCATTCCCAAGTACGTCGCTCATTCACGTCCAAACACACCTCAAACACTTCCGAGTCCTTTATTTTCGGCGTGCCCTAGACGTATCGTGGGGCCTATCAACCTCAACTTACGGCGCGCCCCAGCACGTGGTTTGACATCTCTCGTTAAGTGCCGCATTTGATATACTATTTCCCGTTTACCACACAAGGAACGTCCTGTCTCAGTACATGGTGGGTATCTTTAACGTTGGTCTCTCCAGCAATTCTTGGAGGTTTTCATTGTATGTTTGTGGCGCTCATCCGCTGACGGGACAGCTCTCCTTTCTCCCTCACCAGCCATTCCAACGCCTCCCGTTCTCGTCTCTTGCCTCTCATGTTGCCTATTTTTTCCATGCTTGGCCCTTCCTGACTGTCTCAGATGCTCCACAGACGATGTGGTATAGATGTCATTCAAACTATTCAACATGTATACCTACCGCCGGCTACTGCATGTTGACTCCCCCTCTGTCCCCTTCTACGTTTTCGTCGCACCCTTTTGCTTCTATCCTTGTTAAAGACATGGGGAAATTTTCTCGCCCTTCTCCCACCCAGTGTATCTTAGTGACATACTCTAGGCACACCTTGTAAGTTTCAGCGCTTGATACGAGAATCCAGGGATGTCCTCCATTCTATTTCTTACTTGTCTTTCTCACTTCCTCATCTCCCTTCCTTCCCTTTGCATGCCTTGTGATGTGTGATAATCCTTTCATTCGGCTTTCAATTCTCCCACCAATCGAAACGCTCACAACGCCAATAACAAAGAATGGTCTTGACTGTCTATCGCATGGTCGGACCCCAGCATAGACAAGTGTTGTCCTATCAAATTAGCTTTTGTGATGGATCCAGGAGTATTGTTTGTACTGAACCTTGTTCAAGCCTTCAACCAGAAAGTGCTCGCAAATGCACTCTCCTCAATACAGCGGTGCACAATTTAGCCAGGTATCATATATGTGAATACGTTTGAGCCCGTCGTTGCCTCGTGCAGGAGTGCATTTCGAGACCGGCCTTCAATTCTCGGACTTTCTTTACTGTGGGTTGGGGCGCATGGCAAGATCTCTCTTCCAAACGAAGAGATATGGCTGGAATGGACAGGCCATCAATCCCCTTCTAGAAGCTGCCAGGGATGCCTCCTCTCGGTGCCGTTATTTTGCTCAGGCGACAATTGGGCTTCTCTGAACCTCCTTTCTCCTGCGGCCTGTGACCAAC
>JABCKO010008095.1:0-14933 GCA_018855915.1 Tephrocybe sp. NHM501043
TACGCCTTTACGACATCGCAACAATATTCTCCCATCTGTTCGAAGGGCTCTCCACATATCCAAACGCAAAAATCATGATAGCCAGCCGCACCGAGCAGGACATCCACCAGCCATTTATGGAAACCCTGTCTGACAAACACGTTAAACAACTTCATCTTCACACTCCAGATTCTGTCACAGAAGTCGGGAACTATCTCAGGACCCGTCTCAATCAAGTTGCTCAGAAGTATGGCCTCAGTCCCGACTTCTGGCCTGGCGCAGATCGTGCAGATCACCTCGCCAAGCAGGCAGATGGCCTGTACATCTGGGCAGTCACCGTCACACAATTCCTTGACACACGGCTACGAAGAGAGGGTAAAATAAACCCTCTTGGCATCATCGACCAACTCAAGCTGCCGGATAAGGCAGATATTAATGTGCTTTACCAGCAAATCCTTGAGCTCACATACAACGAGACCGATACCACTGAACAGGATCTCGAGACCTTTCATCAAATTGTCGGCGCAATTCTCGTTGCACGCGAACTACTCAGCATTGGCCAGATAGATGATTTACTTGACCCGCACTACTCAGGGGGTCGTGTTGACGTGCTGAACTTCATCAAGCTTTTACGGACTGTGCTTGTCTCAGGAATGGAGAGCGTCAGCGAAACAACAATCATTCGAGTTCACAGATCATTCTTTGAGTTTGCTACGGCCAATTCTGGGACACGATTCCGCATTAATTTGGAAAGAGCAAACGCAGAGATGACCCTGTGTTGTCTCAAGCACTTGGCACGATCATATGCCATCGTTGCAAGCACCCAATTTGCATCATCAGCAGCAGACATCAGAGAGCTACCACATGCCACCCGATATGCACTTTCTTTCTGCCTCTCGCATAAACCTCTGCAGCTGGGGATAGTGCTTGACCAGTCTGACATATCACTATCCCAGTTCAACGCGGTATTATTCTCTGGTTTGTCCAATGCGCTACCCCTAAGCATCTGCCTTCACCACCGTCCCTCTTTCATTACCACTTCCCTTCATAGCCATTCACTGATTTGGGATCCGGATAGTGGTTCCTCAACCCGGTTGCCCGTAATAGGTCCGCATAATTCATCTGAGCTGGTTGTCTTGGTACCAGACACAAGGTACTTGCTCGTTGCCGGTGGTCTGATAGATCTGCAGACATTGAAATGGGTGAAGCAAGTGAAGAATCCCGACTGGTTGATAGTTTCTGCTTCATTTTCTCCTGATCAGAGTTGCTGTGTGACAGTTCACGACGATGGTCAAATTAGACTATGGGACACTTGCACTTGGTCCCTGATGAGATCTTTCCTGCACCCACCCCGGGCCACAGATTACCACTTCTGGCCTACTACCGTATTTGGTCCTGACGGAATTCACTTAGTCTGTACCTCTGATGATGGTATCTGGATCTGCAACACTCACACAGGCCATTTTGAGCACCGCATTCAAGCACCTCTTACTAGCCTTTTGCATGTCATCCTTTCGCCAAGTGGTTCATGGATTCTCCACTCTACAAACAATGCCCTCATCATCTGGGATTACTCCACCGGCCAACAAATTGGGGAGCCATTCATTGGCCACATAGGAGTGACTTCGGCTGCCTTCTCGCCAGACTCCCAATATGTGGTCTCATGTTCATGGTCCGAAGTCTCAGGAGAGGTTCGACTATGGGATGTCGAGTCCCGTCAACAATTGGGTGACCCAATTTATGGATTTGAACATGTTGCTTTTGCACCGGATGGAAGTTATGTCCTATTGATTTCCACGCGCTCATGTAAGAGATTCATTGAGTTTCGGGAAGTACCAACAATGCGGACACTGGCAGACATCTCAGGTTCCTCGGACCTTGGAGTTGCCTTCGAGTGTGGCGAAATAACCCATGATGGGCAACTTGCCATAGTCACTTCCCGTTACGCTGACTATATCTACATATTCAACGTTTCTTCCCACATTTTCCACATCAATAACACTCTTCGCTTGAAGTGGAGCGCTATGTCCATCCCAAATGGAAATCTATTTGTTTCCTTGGGCTCCGACAACACTTTATTTCTTTCGAAGCTCAAATTAAATAGATTCGGAGGTCGTGCACTGCCACGAGACAATCCTGATGCTCTCCGTCATCTCTGTGGTATTTTCGCCCAACGAGCGCCACATCGCAGGAGTCTGTGAAGACGGGCTGATCCATCTTTGGAACGCGGAGAATTATACACTCATTGGTACACACCGACATCCTCTCTCGCGCGGGATCCCCACCGTATCCTTCACGGCTGACAGCACATCAATTGTGGTCCCAGCTGGCAGTTACAAGATACTGCTAAACGCACAAAACAACCAACTCATACAATCCGAGGCCATCCCGACGATCCCTGACGTCTCGCCTCCTACGTTAATTCCAGATTTGTCCATCCAGCCGACTGTTTACAGCAAATCGCGCAGCAGCTCCCTTCAAAGCGCCCGCTGGTTCCCCGGTGTGGCCTCTGGCGAAGTATTATGGGCTTATGTTGATGATCACATTATCAGGGCTGGGAAAGATGGGGGTTTTGTGGTCGTACCAGTCAATGCGGCGCAATGTCAGATGTCTGATCTTTCAAGCTGTATTCTACTTATGATACTTTACTTCTTGCTGAGAATCTGCCAAATCCTCTTGTACAGTACTATGATATGCCTCTTCTGTTCATCCTGTCCACTGAATCACAATCATTTCAATCACCTGCACGAGCGCAATTCCAGATGTATTCAAAAGAGAAGAATGAGATGCGGATGGACATATCCACTGCATACAAGGCATGTGTCACTTGATATTTTACTTGCCTAATGTGCGACCCCGATTTACAGACGAAACCGCCAAACGCTATTTCGGCGTGGGAGGGAGAGTTCCAAGTGGGAGCTTACGCGAAACATAAGCGATTGAGACCTTCGGGCTAATGGGATACACCTTTGCCGTCGTCTTACTGGCACCTCCTCTCCGCACCACCTCAAAATTGAAGACGACGGATTCGAACGTCCGCCGATCGCTGATATAATGGGTTGGGGATGAGCAAGACTAAAGAGGAAAGACGAACAAAGGTACACACCATTTCGATGCTTCCTGAGCCTTTAACAATTTTCCACATACATAGTTCAGGATATCAACTCCCGGCGATCGTGATCGTGGTTTCAACCTGCGCCGAAGACCTTTTCACTGCGATTCCATGGGGCAGGCTCATTACGCGAACATACTAAAGACACACGAGGTCGAAGAAGTTGGAAGGAAGGTATGCACTTACAGAGGTCCATGAAGGCGGTGGCACTCGTTATGATTGGCATTGGGAGAATGGGGCTGCGTACAAGTTAACAAGTGTTTGAGGCAGTGACAGAAGGCGAGGTACATATTCGAACCTCGCTCCCCGACCACAGTCCTCGGCGAGAAACTTGATTGCTTATTCCAATGTCCACCGATTACCTCTGTGGATTGAGGTGGTGGGTAAAACTGGTAAAGCGTCGGCGAGATGGCTGTGATGCGGAGGACTAGTCATGAAGTATTTGGGTGAGAGGAAGGAGGCTTGTACTTAAGTAACTAGGGGGGTAGGGGATTTTCCGTATAGTGTAATTACGCGAGTGGGAGATAAGATGAAAAGATAATACGCATATAGTAATGACTAATCACGTTTGCTACACTTGGTCTTCATCCCTCCTCGTCCTCACGACTTGGACTAACGGTGACGCCTGCTATGATTCTGAACGCAAGCCAATAGAATATTCACAGCATCGGCTTATCATTGAATCGAAGTGTACACTAATATCCGCGGAATCATGACACTGCGCCGACTCACGCGATCAGTAGATGGCACCATCCCCGTCCAAGCATTGCTCTACACCGACGAGGAGATCTACTCCAGCGAGGACAATGTAGGGATCTATGACGGGTACGCATTTGTCTTTTCTTTATAACGAATACTTGCGGCTGACTGCGTTCAGCACACAGAAAGCACCCAACCACCAAGCCGGCACTATCGTCGTCACCACACACCGCCTCTTCTACATTGATTCAAAAAAATCGTACAAATACTCCTTCTCATTGGATCTATCGACGATAACACAGACGGAGTACTATGCGGGGCTGTTCAGCTCGTCGCCAAAGGTCACACTACATCTCTCGCTCTCGAATACTTCCACCGCGGCGGCGGCGGCATCGAGTGAGGAGGCATTGGACAGCTGGGAGTGCGAAGTCTGTGCGTATCGCAACCCGCCTGGGCTCAGCCCCACCGCTGCAAAGGTCTGCGGTCTCTGTGGTGTCCCACGATCATCAGTGCCGTCCTCAAAGTCCACATCGCTGCCGACCTCCACCGCGCCCTCTCCCTCTCCTCCGCCCTCCTCTGACTCGAATGCCTGCCCAACGTGCACGTTCCTCAACCATCCCTCGCTCCGGCACTGCGAAATGTGCTCCACCCCGCTTCCACGCGTGCCCGCCAAGTCTGCACCGAGTTCACGACCGCCCTCCCCAGACAACGATGACACGGACGACGCAGGCGTCCGCTTCATCAAGCTCAGCTTCCGTAAAGGCGGCGACAAGCCGTTCTACGCTGTTCTCAAACGGAGTTTGAAGGGGAAGATATGGGAGGCGTCCAGGATCGCGTCGACGAAGGATGTTGGACGGTCTCAGGGAATAAGTGCGTTCGTCTCGCGTCCTCGTCTCTGCGTTTACAATCGTGACTGATCACTCCGACTGAAGGCGGCATCCTCCACGAGGTGGAAACCTCCGCCAAGGGTCAGCAAGACGGGATGCTTGACGCCCTGCACGACCTCGAGGCACTCATGGTCAAAGCGAAGGACATGGTCCGCCTCGCCGCCGAGCTCAACGACAAGCTCACCGCCGCCACCGCTGTCTCTTCCACCACCACCTCCTCCTCCTCCCAAGTCCCTGAGCCGGAAGAAGCGACCTTCATCCGGACCTCGCTCTCGCAGCTGGGGCTGCAGATGCCCGGCGCGCCGGTGACGCTCGACATGATGAAGGACGAGAAGCGGTGGGCCGAGGAACTCGCGCGAGAGCTCGCTCGGGTGCTCCAAGGCTCGGCTACATTTCCGAGCCAAGACGCTGGTGGGGGCGGAGGGATGATGCGCTCCCGCGGGGTGATCGCGCTCGACGAAGTCTGGGGTGGGTGGAACCGCGCGCGGGGCGTGGCGCTCCTCCCCCCTTCCACCCTCCTGCTCACACTTCCCCTCCTCCCCACGTACACCTCCCCGCCCATCGCGCTGCGCACCTTCCCCTCCGGCCTCAAGGTGCTGCATACCCCGGCGTACAGCCACGCGTCGTTCTCCGCGCGCCTCTCGGGGCTGCTGGCGCTGAGCGGGCCGAAGACGGGGGCGGAGGTGGCGAGGGAGGAGGGGGTGACGCTTGCGCTTGCCGGGGAGATGATTGGGGATGTGGAGAGGGGGGGGGATGTTGTTAGGGATGATGAGGCATGTAGGATTACGGGAGGGGGAGGGGGAGGGGGAGAGATTTGGTGGTATGCGAATGTATTTGTTGGGTATAGGTGGGATGGGCAAGTGTATTAATTAATGTATAATGATACCATTTCTTTAAAAAACAACTTCATTTTAGACGATTGGACATGTATACTACAGTCTTGTGAAGTGTGCGATTCAGATTCAGTTCTTCACCTCCTTGGCCTTGGGGTGGTCAACCTTCTTCCTCCAAGTCCGGATCACTCTATGAATGATTCCTCACTCGAGCTTCTGCCTCCTCTTTCGAGCTATGAATATCAGGTCTTCTCATAATAATACTCATGACTTGAGTTTGACCTGGACCTGAACCTTGATTCCGTTTGATGTCACTGCAGGAAGATGCGCCTACTTAGTACTGATGAATCACGACTGGAAAAAACTTCAAAATCGAGTATAATCAAGAACAGTGTTTTTGGTGGAATAGGCGACTAGGAGTAAGCTTTAAGAGCTCCAAGGGGATGAGTCTAGTACGGACTGACTTCAAAGTGAATGAATGAATGAATTTCGCTTGACGCCCGCAGGCTATTCTATAGAGCCAAGAGGCGGGACAATTACATTGCCGGTATGTGAGATGGAAGATATCTAGGTGCATCTGCTGTGTTTGTGGTAGTTGTATCCGGGCGTTTCCTAATGACTTTATCTTCTGCGTATGAGCTCGGGCTGGGTATCTCGTGTGGGTGTCAGGTGTCTGAGTGGTGGGGTGTTGCCTGTCGGTTAGTGTGGTGATGTGTGTGCGTTGGTTCGGTCCTCCAGCGTTGCTCCAGTGTCACCTTCCTTTCCCATGTTTTCCACCGATCTCGTACCCGTTCCGGTGTCGTAATGTTGCGTGCAGGTTCTCTGTGTCCCGCTTCGCGCGCTCAGTTGCCCGATGTCCGTGGGGTAGGTCTTTTTGCGGCGCTTCGTGCGCCCTCCGTGTGTTCCTTCTCCCTGGAATGGGTAACTCGTAGCTGCAGGCTTGAACGGCTGAGCCAACTCAGTATGGCGATTGCATTGAGCTTCGCGTGGAGTTCAAGTGGAGCTCAAGTAGAGCTCATTGTTCACTCTTGAAATTGAAACTTGGTGACGATGTGGCGACCCTCGATTTTGATCCGATCATTTCACTCTCCCGACCATAACCCAACCATTGTGATATACGTATCCAACTTCCAACTTCCAACTTCTTCGTCCTTAGAATAAGACATGAGAAGCTCATATCTAAATAAAAATTTACTCCGGCCCCGCATCGAATTCGAAGCGGCGCCTCGTTTACCTGGTGGGCACGTTTCCCCACACTTAGGCTGTTCATGACGAAGTTGCCATGTCAGCTTCCCTCTAGATGCTGCGCTGCTTTTGGCATAGGTGGTTTCATCCAAATCTCTCTAGCCGAAACTTATGGAGAAGGAAGATAGCGAGTGTAGTGCAAAGTACCTCCTGGATTCAGAGATCGGGTAACTCGGAGATGCTACGTACAACGCCAAGCACACACGATTGACCATTTGTCGCAGCTCCAACCGAAATTTAATTTCTGGGGGCGGCGCATGCTTTTTTGAAGTGATATCTCTGTTGTTTAGCCTGCTGAACCTGCATATTCTCAATGGTTAGAACCTTCCGCAGCTATGACAGAAAGAATGCACTCCGTTTCCATCTATTCGGCAACATTTTTGTTTGACGAGAGGGTTTCACGGCGGACTTGAAGGGTCTGATGTGACGGCGAGGAGGAGTCCCAAGGCTCAAACGAGTAATGGGCACATGCATCGAAAATGTCACAATCCTACCTCAAAATAGGGATCTCCTAAGGAAGCTTTTTTTTCTCAATACGAAAAGGTCCAGCCCTGACGGCCTTTTAGGGTTTCAGCGAGGGAACCTGGAACGGCAAGCCAACCATTTTTATCATCGTGAACATGAGGACAAATTTCAAGTGAATAAAATGCGTAAAGCAGTCTATTCTGACAATTCTGTAGCAGCTGTGAGTGATTAAGCACCTTTTTTTACCAAGAAGACTCATGCTCCAGGCGAGGGCACACCCATCGTGAGGCCAAATTCGCGATCAATCATCAAAATCATCCAGATCATTATATCATAGTTTCCTCTATTCTGCCTTACCGATCACGTATAAAGGCGAGTCAAACTCCTCTCGATTCTCCAGCTGGCCTCACTCATCCAATTTACTTCCGCCCAACTCCTCACAACTCGCACTCTTCTTCACTTACTACTCTCAATGCATTTCTCTACCTCCATCTCTTCTGCTGTCGCCGTCGCCTTTGTTGGCTTTGTTACCCTTGCACAAGCCATGCCCAAAGGTGGTGGTCACGGTGGTGGTGGTGGTGGTGGTGGTGGTCACGGTGGAATTGGTGGTCTCGGTGGTCACGTTGGTGGCCACAGTGATGGTGGTCACGATGATGGTAGCCACGTTGGTGGCTTTCATGTCTTGTGGGTTTCCTGTCCTAATATCCATGTCGCTCGTGTGATGCCATTGACGTTCCTTCACATTTACAGGAACACTTTCCCGCACTTGGTAAATAGTAACCGCGTCGCTGGGCGCGCGTTGTACAATAAATTGCCCGAACGTGGTCTTTACTATGATGAGCTCTCCGAACGTGAAATCGACGAGATCTACGATCGAGACGTTGAGGAGTTCAATGCAAGAAACGTTGCGCCGCCCGTGGGAAAGAGTAGGCTTGAACGACGCAGGGTGTACAGACTATGACAGTAAGCCAGCCATATCTTTTCCCTTAAGTCTCTTCACTGATTTCATTGCTCCTAGTCATTGGCAAGGTGATTAATTGAGGGTGTCGATGATAGTGGAAATCTTACTTGTGGATTCCAATGTGTAGATGGCTTCGTGGATTTCTCGTGAAATAGGATAGATTTAATGAACAAAGATTTTTGCGAGTTTGTCCACGACTTAAAATGTGGTTGTTCACGACTTCTATTTTTTCCTACAATTGTCCATGACTCCAAAATAATTTCCAGTGGCCACCACGACGCTGACCAACCCTCCTGTTGTTTCTCGGCTGGTCAACCTAATCTATGATAGATCAGTTCAGTCTTATTGTCCTCTGGATGAGATAGACAGTATCGCTGATCACATTGTACAACATTAAGCACACACGATTGGCCATTTGTCGCAGCTCCAACCGAAGTTTGATTTCTGGGGGTGGCGCGTACTTTTTTGAAGTGAGCTCTCTGTTGCTTAACTTGTTAAAGTGTATATTGTTAGGACCTTCCGCATCTATGAAGAAAAGAATACACTCCATTTCCATTTATTTGGCAGCACTTTTGTTTGATGAGAGTGTTTCACGGCGGACTTAAAGGGTCTGATGTGGCGGCGAGGACGAGGCCCAAAGCTCAAACGAGCAATTGGCACATGCATCGAAAATGTCACATTCTTACCTTAAATCGGGATCCCGTAAGGAAGCTTTTTTTCTCAACCCCCAAGGGCCCAGCCCTGACGGCCTTTTAGGGTTTCAACGAGAAAACCTGGAACGGCAAGTCAACCATTTCCATCATCATGCGCATAAGGACAGTTTCAAGTGAAAAAAACGCGTAAAGCAGTCCATTCTGACAATTCTGCAGCAGTTGTGACTGATCGAGCACTTTTTGTTACCAAGAGGCCTGAGAAATATTGTGAGGCCAAATTTGCCATCAAAAACATCCAGATCATATAGTTTCCTCCGGTCCGAGTCTACTTAACAGATCGCGGATGTATAAAAGCGAGCCATCGCCACGCCTGTGGCTATCATGTCATGTGGGTATCCTATCCTAATACTCTGAATGTCGCTCATGTGCTGCCATCGGCACTTTCAAGGACATACTAGGAAAGAAACTGCCAGAACGTGATCTTTACTATGATGAGCTCTCCGAACGTGAAATCAAAGAGGTCTACCATCGAGACATTGAGGAGCTCAATGCGAGAAACATTGCACCCATGGGCAAGAGCAGGCTTGAACGACGCGCAGACCACGACCGTGACAGTAAGCCGGTAAAAGTGCCCCATGTTCCGTGGCCACATAGATGGACACATCATAGTTAACCGAGTTTGCAAGCAACACACTTCTAGCCCGGCCCCCGCTGGCAAGAAGAAAATACGCTCAATCGATAATTAGTGAATTGCGGAGGCGGAGTTCGCAATTAGAGAAATGCTATTGTTGAACATGGAAGTCGCGTAGTGGTAATCAGTTCTACAATGATAATGGCTTTGATGATAATACTTTGAATTGTCGGCCCCTCGAGCTCGGAGCCGTTCAAATGCCCTGACCAGTGTCTTTGCTGTAACGATCGTGTCATCCGCCCTGGGATATCTTCCAGTGTCCTCTTACACCTAGGTTGGGTGCCAGGTCTTACCACGCGTGGACGTTCTTGGTACTCGTGTTAATACCCTAACATTGCATCGAGTAGTGGCGTAGCGCCATGAAGGGGATACTCCAAATCAATCAACACATTTATAAGCATTGATATATCCTTTGAGGCATGATTATGACAAGGCTACACAGTAAGTACACGCCGCTTCAATGAGAGCTCTAGTTTTCGTCTTATCGGCGACTGGGAGCCCTACGTCTTTCCCGCCTGGTATCCTCCGGTAATATCGGTCGCATTTAATAGACCAAGTTGATGAAATCTATAAGCGTTAAGACTGGACTGGGCACAAGTCAATATGGAATTATGGATTTTGTGATATGTGGTAGAGAGACCTTGAAGTATATTCTTCCTGGAAAAACACAATGGCACTAAAATGGTATGTTTCGGCAATCGCCTATCTCACCTGTCACCTAGAATCCATTTGAGCACGTTGTGCTCAATTGCCAATGAGTGTCGCCCGTCATATGTGACTTACTTTCTGTTGGCTGCTGATTCCTGTCCCAGGCTTTGAATATGGCTCTCCTTACCCAACCTATCTTCCCTCGCCAGTGCCCACAGCCCACAAATTCCGCACTACAAACTCGAGCTTCTGCTGATTGCTACTGTGGGGTGAGGGTAAGGTCTAAGCTATGAGGAGAGAAAAAAGGTATGTATTTACCAACTTACTTTGTGGTGAAAGTTGATGTGATCCTTGTCTGATACCAGATTCGATGGGATGCCGATTACTACCTCATTGCAGTGAGATAGCAGAGACAAGCATAAGGAGATCGGAAGGGTGATGGAAATTGCAAGGAAGCTATGCACTTACAAAGATTGACCTCAACATACCTGCCCCCCAGTTTTCTTGAAGGGGCATCACTTGTCGTCTCTTCCACGATATTTCCCATTCTGATTTAGGCATTCGGGAATTTGTAGAATCAGCGGATGTTTGAATTGAGGTGGTGCGCAAGCTGTCCCGTTATCGTCTGATTTAGGCATTCGGGAATTTGTAGAATCAGCGGATGTTTGAATTGAGGTGGTGCGCAAGCTGTCCCGTTATCGGGTGAGAGCAGACTTTCCTCGACATGTATCCACCTCCTTATAGTACTTTTGGACATGCTATCGTCTGACTGGAAGACATGCGATGGCGTGCAATGGGCGTACACATCAGGGAGCGTGACCCGTTATGGCAGATGCAAGATGGTGGCGGTAATTGCCAATCTCTCTTTGCTCACTCACAGATGACTGGCATCTCATCATGACACTGCGCCAACTCACTGGATTAATTAACGGCACCATCCCCGCTACGTTAGAGGTCCACTTGAACCTGCCCTTAAATTTATAGTTTTAGTATGCCCACAATTGGTTCTCAAGTGTAAACTTTCGGAAATAATTTCAGAATTCCTGAAACAATAAGTTTTAGAATCCCTTTTGGTATCTCTCCAATGGTATCTAGATTTTAAAGTTCCAGAACAGGATTTGGATCATCCGAAATCTATACTTCTGGGAATGATTTCGTGTCTACTCAAGTTCATCCCTAAACTAATAATTTAAGGATAAATTTGGATACACTCTGAACATATATATTTCGAGTGTGACTCCCGTATACATAATCAAAATTGATGTAAACTCTAATCCTCGAATTTGTGCCTACAACGGCATTGGACGTCTATTATCTTCAGACGAGGTCGCCAGTGTTTGCCCTTTTGATCTGTCAACCTGATGTTCCACTGCGCCAGACGTTCCGATGGTTCGACCCAGATCGAGTTCATAATGTCATGCCTATGAAGCATGCTTCTCTGAGATACCACTTTGGAAATTAAGTCATCCACTCACTCTGTGGTGTTAGGCCATTCACATTTATGAACCTGAACTTCTCTGAGGGATGGATACAAAGCATGGAAATCCACCTCACTCAAGAAGTTGAATTCCGATTTTAACTCCTTCCGTCTACAGTTAAAGAGAAGAGAATGGCGAATGAGTGATATCATACAGCAAGAGATATACTTGAAACCATACGGGCATTTTGTGATGATGATCTTGTTTAAATTGGCATGGGCCCCAAAGAACAGCGTCTAGCAAGAAATGATTTGATATGTTGAGAGACTATTGGCTAGTAGAAAAACTTACTTTATCCATGCATAGGACAGAAAGTGCAGGACATAGGTCGAGGCAACGCTGATCGGGGGAAGGCATTGTTAACGATTTCAGTTTACTACCATGTTGTTCAAGGAACTCCTCAAATCCCATCTTGTCTTCTTGGTTGGAAACGTAATTGGAATTTGATGAAATAGTGATGTGTTGCAACGCAGGAAGCCTTGCATGGACCGTCATTTACAAACCCTTGAGGTAGATGAGCATTGCTTACTCCATGTGCCCAAAGAACTTCATCAGCATGGGAAAATTCTTGTAGTAGCTGAGGTAAATGTGTTTGAGAGACTCCATGGCTTGTAACGGCACTGTTGATAGATTGAACTCTACTTGAAAGTTGAGCTGCAAATCCAAGGATTGGAGAGCCGAGAAATTGAAAGGAAACTCGGACAACGGCCGCGCTACCGTGGAGAACCCCGTAAGCTTTGTTAGACTTTTACCACAGCATTCGGATAGAATAGCTAGTGCGCGTGTAGTCAAGATATTCCTCCAATTGTCGTCTCCTGGGAGATTCACCAGCCGCTTGAGCTGTGAAGTCTTAGAGAACACAAAATAAAGCCCGCTACCCGCAAAGTCTCGAGATCTATCTAAATTGAGAACGACAGATTCAACATGATGTCCGAGCTCTATATCGGCCTTAAGGTTTGCCACGAAGAATCGGAGATCTTGGTAAGAACGTAGCATGATATGACGGTACCAGTGGCGTAAAGCAAGTTGCTAAAGAACAGAATTAGCATTGAAAAAGTCGCAAAATCAAGTGCTACCTGAAATTTTCTGGACACTCGAAGTATGTTTGGTCGGAGAACTTTGTTGATATGCTCGATACTGATATCCGTGTGGAACCGGTTAGGAAAGCCTTTGCGCAGAGAGTCCTCCGAGTCTTCGCGTAACAATGTATAGTAAATGATCTGCTCAAAGATCTTCCCTCTTGTCGCGCTCGAAGCCGATTGCAGCGCAACAGAGGGTGTAGTACTTGACAAGCTGGGCGAACTTCTGGTACTAAATATGTGTTGTCAGTCGGCCCGTGAACTAGTGTTCAACAAAAAGTGTCAAAAATACATACTCAACATTAGCATCAATCAGTGGCGAGCTGTTCAGTCGGCCTGAGGGGCTGAGAGGTGATCCACTGATGGCGAACATCAGAGCAGTACCTGTTGATACAGATATCGACTCACGACAGGTCTTCGTGCTCCAAGGACACCATCCTGGACAGCGGTTTATCTTCAGCCTGAGACTTGTTACCGATAAAATAAGGCCGGTCGTGGGCTAGGGCTCTAGCTATCTTTTCCCAGTTTGTGTAGTCCATATCTGGTGCCTCACACAGAGGAGGTGCAATGCGGATTCGAGTTAATGATTTGTTTCTTAGGAAATGATGGTTCAGGGAATACTGGGTAGTAGAGCAGTCATGCAAAATCAATGTCTTCAAATTTGGAGCTCTGGCTATGGCCTTGGGTATTTTGTTTCGAGGAGGCCATAACACTTCAGATCTCCGATTGGACCAGGGTAGAGTGAGGGTTTCCTGTGCGTACATGTGCAGCATATGTCTATGATGAATTTTGACAAAGCCTTACCATTGTCTCCCAAGTCTCGATGCAGTTCGTTATTGTACGGACCAATTGATGACATATAGGATTCTCATTCTCGTAACTTGCAGTTCCCGCCCTTGGATCCCAGAGTATCAGATGTTTGATCTTCATTGCTGGGAGCCTACGACATAGACCTGAGACACTGTCTGAGGAGTGTATATCGAGAGATATACATAGGTCTTCGATATTCGGCGAGTGCGAGATAATGGTATCCATTGCTGCCCCGAATGCCCCTTCAACACGGAGTTGACGAACATACCATCCCAGATTCTTCCTTTCGTCGTCCAATAGAGTGCGTGCTAGAGCTTGGGCCTGGGCTGTGGATCGTAGAACGACCACTCTGTAGAGGAGGCGAATTGCCACAGGTAACCAGGCTTTGCAAACAAGAAGGATGTCGGATTTGGGTTCGGCGTCATTGCTGAAGGGAGAGAACGATGATACATTTCCAGCAAACTCAGAGTCGCGGACTCCAAAGATTGGAGTAAGAATCATATCGAGGAGCTCAACGGGAAGGTTGGTGGGACCGACTTTCCAGAACATAGTGGGGGATTTTTTTGGAGGTTCAGCAAAAGGCATTGTCGAGTGTATAATAAATAAGCTGCCGGAATACAATAATTTCACAAATATAGTATGTCATCTGCCATCGAGTTACGCGGTGGCGAACAGAGTCGACAAACAATTCCACAACTCGCCGGGAGTGCTAACTTTCCGGATAATATGGATTCTCGAGATAAGTGTCTGCTGTATGTAGAAGAGGTTAAAGCGCCAGGTAACACGTTTGGAACAATCCGACCGTGACCTTTCCTATCCAACAAGCTATTCAACTTTTCAATTTCCACGGCAAAGACCCATACTTAATACTTATCATAACATATGAATGCCACAAAAGGGCCTCGTGGCTTCTTTTCCACATATGCGTCACTTGTTGAGGCCGTGGCGCTCACCCGTGCTCCGGAGTCCCCTCCTTTCAACCTTGAGATAAGTTCTTCATAAGCATCGCATGCTTAAGTGTTCACAAGCCCCGTCGGTCACCTTATCTTCATTGTTTTCCTATCTACAACAGACATCATCAATCCAAACAGCCGAACGAGTTTAAACAAGGACGCAGACCACACCCTCACAATTAATTGTCTTCTTTCCGATTGCCGGCCTTCTCATCTTGGCGCAATTCGAGCAAAAAATGTCGCCAATGGTCTACAAACTCTTCAAGACAAGTGCTTTCGCATGGCACTCCAGTGGCCAGCACGGGTTCATCTTATGCAGGAGTGTCACACATCTCCTACACCCCGTATAAATGAACACGCTTCGAAACTAAATATATAAATAGTCGTGGACGAAGCCAAACTACCCAAAGGATCTCAACATTCATACCCATGCGCATTCT
>JABCKO010008096.1:0-10909 GCA_018855915.1 Tephrocybe sp. NHM501043
CATCACTATCTCATCGGAGACCGGGTCCCTTTAGTACTTATAATCAAGAAATGTTTTGCCTGATAGAAATTAGCCGTACCTTCCAGGCCCCACCTGGCTCGTTCCTTTTCCAACAATATGGACTCCAGGTCCCTTTCGAGGGCACCGTCCGCTCCCTCGACCGCTGCCGGTGATCAGGAGCCAACGATGCACCCCCCTCTCAAACAAGGCAACGTTTCTCGCGTTAACATAGATTCGTTGGATCCTGTCGGCGTGCAGGAGCTCAGGAAGACGTTGTCACAGCACGCTACCAACGAAGTTCAACGAGAGCCCTCTTTCGCGAGTTCTAACGCAACTCTCACCGGCCCGTTGGACCCAGAAAAATTTGATTTCGAGAAAACTCTTCAGAATGTGGTCCGCAAGTGCGTGGATCTTTTAATCGGCTAGATCTCAATTAATCTTCATTCTTCAGACGCGACGAGGCGCATATCCAGGCAAGGACCCTCGGCATTGTTTTTCGTGACCTTGAGGTTGTCGGCCTTGGCGCGTCCGACACATATCAACCTACGCTCGGATCCTTGTTCAGCTACAAGACGATCCAAGCCAACATACATGCAACACGCCACCCACCTGTCCGTAGCATCTTGTCTGGTTTCGAAGGTGTGGTAAAACCTGGAGAAATGCTATGTAAGTTGCACCAATCTGTCACTTTACCCTATCCTAATATTCTTTCAAGTGGTCCTGGGACGCCCTGGCTCTGGTTGCACGACGTTCCTCAAAACCATGGCGAATTTACGCGAGGAATTTCACGCAGTCAACGGGGAGGTTCACTACGACTCTCTGTCATCATCTGACATCAAGAACCATTACCGAGGAGATGTCCAATACTGTCCAGAGGACGATGTGCATTTTCCCTCGCTAACCGTTGAACAAACCGTTAGTTTTGCTGTCAAGACGCGCGCACCACACACTCGCCCAAGCTACACTAGGAAAACTTACAACAACATCATGACGGACGTTCTTACTACACTGCTTGGCTTGCGGCACGCCAGGAAGACGCCTGTAGGAGATGCTATGATACGCGGCGTCAGTGGAGGCGAGAAGAAGCGAGTGTCTATCGCAGAGTCATTTGCCACTAGGAGTTGCATCGGTGCATGGGACAAGTAGGTTCATCAAAGCCTTGAAATTTGTTCGGCACGTTAATGTCTTCCTAAGCTCCACCAGAGGTCTCGACTCAAGTACTGCCCTCGAGTACGTGCGTGCTCTTCGCATCGCAACTGATACGTTTAACACGACCACGATCGTATCAATCTACCAAGCCGGAGAGTCTCTATATCGCCACTTCGATAAGGTCTGTGTAATCTACGAAGGAAAGATGGTCTACTACGGTCCAGGTAACAAGGCAAGGCAGTACTTCATTGACATGGGGTACGCATTTTTTGTCTATAGGGTTCCAATCTCCCATTCAAATTCAAATTCCGATCAACAGGTACGAGCCAGCCAATCGTCAGACAACCTCAGACTTCTTGGTCTCTGTTACCGATCCTAATGGGCGCACCGTCCGCGAAGGCGTCACCTCCTTGCCTCGTACTGCCGACGAGTTCGCTGAACACTTCAGGAAATCGCCTCTTGGTCAAGCCAACAGGAATGAGATGGACGACTACTCGTCACGGTTCGTCGGAAAGCCTAATCGCGTTTCGGCGTATATGGAAAGTGCTCAGGCCGAACATGCCAAGCACACACGAGCGGGAAGGTAGGCTTCGTGGATATCCTCCCAATATTTCTAGCTTTATTGATTTGCTTTCCCCTTTTTTAAGTCCCTACATGACCAGCATTCCTATGCAGGCGCGCGCTGTCATGCTGAGAAGAGTTCAAATCCTGCGCGGCAACATGCTCGCCGTGGGGCTCAATGCATTGTCAGTAACTTCAACAGTCCTCCGCCCCTTACCTTTCCAGTGTAACTTACCTATTTTCTCCAGCTTGTTCGTTTTCCAAGCCTTGATCGTCGGTAGTGTCTTCGTCAATTCCCCAGAAGCCACCTCGGCGTTCTTCTCTCGAGGAGGTGTTCTGTTCTTGTAAGTCCGTCTTTCATGACCATTACCCCGACCTTGGCTGATGTTGGTGCTTTCAGTGCTATCCTTTTTGCTGCTCTCACGACCATGGCCGAAATTCCCGCGCTTTACGCTCAACGTCCTATTGTCCACCGACACAAGGTCGCCGCACTCTACCACCCGTTCATAGAAGCTGTAGCCTTGACTCTGGTGGATGTCCCTATCACGTTCGTCACGACGCTTTTGTTCGGAATTATCTTGTACTTTATGGTGGGCCTGCAGCGTACCGCAGGCCAATATTTGTACGGCTTCCTTTTTCTTCGCAAAGCTTCCTTCCAACTGAACCTTTGTACAGGATCTTCCAACTCTTTGTGTTCACCATGTCCATCACCATGAAAGGCTGGTTCAGGGCGATCGCGGCAGCGTTCAAGTCTGAGGCAACCGCGCAGACTGTGGCTGGTATCTCTGTACTTGCCTTGTCGATCTATACTGGTTAGTCTGCATATATTTCCTGGAGTTACGTCGATCTGACCCATTGTTCAGGATATCAGATTCCGAAGCCCACCATGATTGGCGCGTTGAGGTGGATCACGTATATAAATGTCCGTTACTCGTCGCATTGTGTGTGGAATATTTGCTTACTTGATTTATCCAGCCCCTTCGATACGGGTATGTCCGTTGACTTATCTTGAACCGATAACCTTCATGATTAACTTGTCCCTTTAGTTTCGAGTCTATTTTAACAAATGAGTTCCGTACGCTAGATGGCAAGTGCTCAAGCCTCGTGCCCTCGGGTCCCGGATATGAGAATGTTTCAATCACCAACCAAGTTTGCACAACTGTTGGGTCCACCCCTGGTTCAGAGTTTGTTAATGGCGCTCGGTATACATTACTGTCTTTCTCGTTCTCGTACTCTAATACCTGGATGGTGCGCTCATCGTTTGTTCATTCTTGACCTTGCACTAATGTTATCAATTTGTCGCAGAACTTTGGTATCCTTATGGCCTTTACATTTGGGCTTATCAGCATTCTCCTCATCTTCTCCGAGTTCAACACATCCATGGCAAATGCTTCTTCCGTTACTCTGTTCAAGCAGGGCTCCAGATCCAGCTTGCACGCTCCCGAGGACGGAGACGAAGAGGCGCATAACGAGAAATCACTTTCCGTGCCAATGAATAGCGCCGATGTCGACATGAAGCAGGAGATTGCTTCTACACCGCCCATGACTGATACCTTCTCTTGGCAACGTATTAACTACACCGTGCCCATACCTGGTGGTGAAGCGAGAAGGCTGTTGTCGGATGTGACGGGTTACGTCGCGCCTGGCAAGCTGACCGCGCTTATGGGGGAGTCGGGTGCTGGGAAAACCACGCTACTCAACGTTCTCGCTCAGCGTGTCAGCACTGGCGTAATTAGTGGGGATATGTTTGTTAACGGCCAACCTTTGCCCAAAGACTTTCAGTCACAAACGTATGTGTATTTCCTCCTCTTGGCCAAGTTTTTTATGTACTGACAGCATTTTCCGCAATAGTGGCTATTGTCAACAGATGGACACCCATATGCCTACGGCCACTGTCAGAGAGGCCCTCCTATTTTCTGCTCAGTTGCGCCAACCTCCATCAGTACCTCTGGGAGAGAAAAAAGCATAGTAAGACCCTTCCTCCCGCACGTTTGTATTTTCTGAAGGCGATGTCCCATAGCGCAGAGAAATGTTTGAAGATGTGTGGTCTAGAAGCATACGGCGATGCCATTGTTGGCTCATTAGGCGTCGAACATCAAAAACGTACCACGATCGCCGCAGAACTCGCCGCAAAGCCCAAGCTTCTACTCTTTTTGGACGAACCCACCTCTGGCCTCGATTCTCAGAGTGCATGGAGCATCATGGCATTCCTAAGAACCTTAGCAGATAACGGGCAGGCCATTCTGTGCACGTGAGTTTTCATTCCTCGCTTATTATGATTTTGTATCTGAACTCGACACACAGTATCCACCAGCCATCGTCCGAGTTGTTCCAAGTGTGCCCTTTTCGCACTCAATGTGTGTCAGTACTAAATGTGCTTTCAGGTGTTCGATCGCATGCTACTTTTACGCAAAGGTGGACAGACGGTATACTTTGGCGATCTTGGAACAAATGCAACTAGCATGATCAACTATTTTGAACGCAATGGGTCTCGCGCTTGTCAACCTGATGAAAATCCGTGAGTGCAATTATGAGATCTCTTCAACCATTTGCTTACAGCCGATATGCAGCGCCGAGTTCATGCTCGATGTAATCGGTGCAGGAGCCACTGCCACGAGCAGTCAGGATTGGCACAACATCTGGCTCAAATCAGACGAGGCGAAGCGACTTCAAGTCGAAGTTGATGACATTCACACTGAAGGTCGCAACCGACCGCCTGTTGCAGCAACACTCAAGCACGAGTTCGCGACGTCTTGGTTCCAACAAGTCAACCTGCTCCTTCAGCGCAATTTTGAAGCTTATTGGAGAGACCCGACATATCTCATGGCGAAGCTTGTGCTGAATATCATCGGCGGTCTCTTCATCGGCTTCACGTTCTGGAGGTCAAAGAATACCCAACAGGGAACTCAAAATAAACTCTTTGTATGTACCATCTTTCGTTGATATTGTTCAGCCCTCACCCTCTGTTATGCAGGCTATATTCATGGCAACGATTTTGAGGTGAGATTCCTCAGCATAAACCTTCATTCAATGTCGCTAATGTTTGCTTAACCTAGCGTTCCCTTGTCCAATCAACTTCAGGTGCCTTTCATCGCGACCCGAACTATCTATGAAATTCGCGAACGCCCTAGTCGCATGTATAGTTGGACGGCCCTTGTTACATCGCAGATACTGGTGGAGTTGCCTTGGAACATCTTCGGCTCCGTCTTGTTGTATTTCTGCTGGTTCTGGACTGTCGGCTTTGATTCATCCAGGGCAGGTTATACGTTCCTCGGTCTTGCTATTGTATACCCCTTGTATTATACAACCATTGGACAGGTATTCTCTTCCCCTTCTCTTTAACATTGCGACGCTCATCACTTCTCCAGGCTGTAGCAGCGATGTCTCCCAGCCCAGAGATTGCTGCCCTGCTCTTTTCCTTCCTGTTCTCCTTTGTTATTATGTTGTATGTTCCTTCCTGTGCTCTCTTTCGGTCCGCGTTCCTGATGCCCTTCGTAGCAATGGCGTCCTTCAACCCTTCCGACAGTTAGGCTGGTGGAGATGGATGTTCGTAACACTTATCCTGCTAGCTGACTTGTTTGAAACTCACCTCTTCTCTCTTTCAGGTATCGGCTCTCCCCATATACGTACTTGATCGAAGGTCTTCTCGGACAAGCTATCGGTCGGCAAGAGCTCCAATGTTCGCCTGTGGAGTTCGTCACACTTGACCCTCCTTCTGGGCAAACTTGTGGGGAATATATGAACAACTTCATTTCCTTTGCGGGCGGTTACCTCACTAACTCCGACGCGACATCCGACTGCAACTTCTGCAGTGTGCGCTCAAGCGATCAATTCCTCTCACAGAACTTCAACATCTTCTATTCTCACCGCTGGCGCAACATCGGCTTTATGTTCGTTTTCATTGTCTTTAATGTGAGCACCCCAAATCTCCACACCTGGTGTCCTCGCTGACATTATGTAGATCTTTTGCACATATATCCTCACGTATCTGTTCCGCATCCGTACCAAGAGCCTTCTTCCCTCCTTTAAGAGGTCCGTAAAGGAGGCATAGACATAATAGAACTGCATGAAGTTTCTCTCTCTTAATTTAATACTTAATCTGCGGCCTAACGAAATAGCCGTATATTCGGCCTTGCATAGACTTGGGGACATGCTCAATTTAGGATAGACTGCATGGAGTGTACTTGACCACGAATAATAAGAATAATACAACCCGGTTCTAGCTCTTACTCTACTGTGACCAAGAAATTTGTGAGCTTTGTGGAATATTACAGTAGCGATTCAGGAGAACATCCGACATCACCTAGTAACGCCGAGATCTGACTGAAAGGTTTTGTAGATTGTGCCAAATTGCGTTGTGCGTGTGACAGCTTCCCCGACACGCTTCACGCTTCATGTAGTCAATCTGCTCCCTCCGCCAAATACAGATACTCTCATATATGAAGGTGAAAATTTTTTTTCTTTGATTGAAGTGGATCTCAGAAGAACGTTTCACAAGTAGTATTAAAGCAGCACGCGTTCAATCTGCAATTCAGCTCCCACTAAACTTCAACTATCTGGACAATGTCGATTCATATTTTCTATCCCGGTAGTGTTCTATATTTGAGCAATACCGTGACTGCAACTTACAACGTATCTTTCGCAGAGAACATCCCCCGCGCTGACCGGCTCCAGGCTCTCATTAACCATGTTGCCATTATCCAAACCGACGTCGCTCGGGAGAAGAAACGCATGGATGAGCTTGATAAGCATTCGAGGGAGGTTCTGAACACGCTTCTGGAACGAGGCGAGATCAAGACTTTGGAAGAATTGAACAAGGAGGCTATGGAACGCTTGACACCCGAGCAAAGGAAGGAGTACCAGGCTGTAAGTGCCGCAAAGCAATGCCTTCCATCAAAGCTTACCGGGTGTTATTCTAGTTGATCGAGGTGACCAAGCAAGTTGGCCAAATTACAAACACAGTACTTTGGGCTGGACTCGTTCTGGGAGGAGAGAAGATTATCACTGTTGGTGCCCCTTTCTTGCTGTCTCTGGCGCGAGGACTCGCAGCAATGCAGGGTGTTCAAGGTATACTGGGCGCAATTGTAGGTGTTTCTGAAGGCATTGCTGCGGGCGCCACAGCGGCTGGAGAAGGTCTGTTCACCCGTCAAGCCATCCTCTCGAGCTGACTTGCGATACAAATAGGGCTTGCTCAAGCTGCACAGAGAGCGACTCAGACAGTGACTGAATGTGAGTAGATTTTCTGCATTAGTTCATTCAAGAGACCATATTATTGTATAGCGGGTGCTGCTGGAGCGGCGGCTGTGGGAAAGACGGGTGCTGCTGCGGGTGCCGCAACAGAGACCGCAGTTGCTGGTAGGTTCTTTCCGGGCCTTCATAACACATTATGATTTGAGACCAATGATCATCCAGAGACAAAGAAGGTTACAAGCTCGCTTACCTTTATGAGCAAGTACGGCAAGTGGCTTTCCAGGCTGGGTGTAGTCCTTTTGGCGGTCGTTCCCTTGGTTGAATTGGTCTACGGCAAAGCACAGTGAGTCCACAAGCCCATGTACAGTCATGAAACTAACCTCTTTTACAGGAGGGATAAGCTCGTTGAGGGAATTCATGATACACAAGTCGCACGTCTAGTCATCGCGGCCCTTAGGCAAGAAGCTCGTCAAGTCACTGAAAATATGAATAGCATCAAGTCATACCTTGAGTTCCTCAAAGGAAATAAAACCACTTCAGCTCAAGAGGTTTGACAATTATTTTGCCGTTGAACCAAACGCTGACAAAGGGACACAGTTCGGAGAAGAACTAATTCGAACCATTCGCTCGCAACACGCTCAGATCGATCTTACGCGCATCGAGAAGGAGCTCCGCGGGGACATAGATAAGGATGATTCCTACAAAAAAGATGACCTAGAGATTGCAGATGTCGTGCTTTTGGCGTTGAAGGAGCAGACCGACTCGGAGGAAAAGCGCGCTTTGGAGGTGAAAGAAGGAAAGCCTGTCGTTTGATGGATCTGCTAAATGTTCGACCGTCTGGTATATACACAGAGAAGTGTCGGTTTTCTGAGACTTGGAGCATTTATTTATGAGTTGACTTGAAGTTCGTGGTGGAAGTGATCAACAAAGCAACATCTGAAACTTGAAGCCTTTAAGGTGGAGTGGTGGGATGACGCATCAATTCTTTCATCAGGCAATCCCTGACTATACCACGTGCACGGTACTACCATTCAAAGTTGATCCTCAGGTTTCCAATACTCTCATGACCTCTGCGACTCGGGACCTCACTAATTGATGTACATGGGTGAGGTATAATGAAGTTGAGCCATCATTCAACCTGAAGCATGCCGCGGCCAACGGCAAGTTGGAGCTTGACTCGCGAGTGGTTGGCTAATGGACAGTTTTGTCCTCAGCATGATAGACCAAGGCTCCACTCATCGAGGAAACTTTTATGTTACTCCACACTGAACACATGGCTCTTTACAGATGTTAAGAAGCATCTTCCACGCTCGCCTTTATCACTCCCTCACTGCAACAACCAATCGGGCTCCTCGATCTCATGACAAGCAGCCAAATGGACGTCGTGTCAGTTCATACGAATGTATCATCCACTTGTTTAAATCCTCAGTCAATTAAGGCTTCCATTCTGCTTCCGTTTGTACCTCTCAAAGCGAATCTAAGCGAGGGTGTAATCCACATTCAGGTTCATCAAGTGGTTCTTTTTTTCGTTCAATCGCCACCAACTTTAGGTATGTACCTACGTATCCAGGGTTATATCAGCACAACCTATGAGTAGCTCTTTCCCCACACGGGTGATGACGGCTATACATAGAGATACCCAACGGATATATATCATCGGTAACAGACAGTCCAAAGTGAGGAATTCACCATTCCGTCAATTCATCATCGGCCTCAAGCATTTTTCACTTTTCTTATCTTGTTACGGAGGCTCAGTGTTCCTGACCCTTGACTTCTTTTTGTGTTCCTCAGCTCCTCGTTCATGCACCGCTGGATTGAGCGTCGTTATTTGAATTCAAGTTTCATGATATTTGTGTGCCAAGGAGGCGACCGACTCTACTCATGAGTCCGTTCCATTACAACCCACCACTTTCCGCCCGAAAACTCTATTTCCTCGCCAAACGACTACCTTTTGGCATCAAACCCTTATGTGTTTGTTAAGGTGTCCACTTCTTTCTCCGTGGCGATTGCTTATCACTTTCAGGCTGGTTCGATGTGTGTCAAGTGCCATCAGTATCAGAGTCATGGCAATGCATATCCCTCTGAAATGTCTGGAGTTACATCAAAGGTTTTGAGTGTGGTGAAGGTTATATCTTATGGAGGTTTCTGTAGACAGGTACGGAGAAGTATTAATACGTTTGGGAGGAGATATACAGCGGGACTCTCTAGCAACAATGTTCCCAAAAAAGAGGTGTAGCTAGCCATGAAAAGGTATCGTTGGAGTCAAACGTCTGGCGAATATCTGGCTATTAGTTTTGAGCAGACAGAAGGCACAAAAATGAAATCAGATGTGTTATACTTAGGTCCCAAAATGAATAACCAACATCTAATTGATTGGCTACTGTCGAGGTATACACGGTAAACTCATAACGGGGCCCTGCCAGTGTGAAGGGTGTGAGTTATAGTACTAGTTATACGTGTACAGGTGGATAAACGACTTACTACCGTAGGCTTATGAATGAAATTGGAAGGTCTAGATTGATAGTATATATTGTAAGTACAGCTCCAGCTTGAGCAATGAGACGCGTCACGTCAAACGTGTCCAAATGGAGAAGGTTGTATTTAGTTCTATTGCCGTTGCCAAGCATGTGCCCAAAAATTTGGAGGTTTCACGTCCACGTCTTCACACTCAACTCACCATGTCTACCATTCGTACCCTCCGCCAACTTACTTCCGCCTCCAGTCGTGTCCTGGCTGTTCGCCAGTTCTCCACCGCATCCCGCAGAGTCCTTCCTGCTCTGGCGTCGCGAACTGTTTGCGCACCATCAAACGCGAGGGCTTTCTCTGTCTCTACCCGCAAACTTGGCGAAGGGGCTAGTGAGTACCCCATTCATATATCTAGTAGTCAAAGTAAACATACTGAATGCGAACTCTTAACAGGCGACATTGGTTTGATCGAAAAACTAAGCCAGGAGTTGAAGTATGAGGCTGAGGCTGCCTCCGAGTTTCCAGACAAGCCTGAGTTCTTGACTCAGTTTCTTGCAACCAACGCATGGGAGGTAAGCCTCTAGAACGTTGAAGCACGATGCCGGTCGTCATACCCGTTCTTCTACAGATTCAGGACACCGCTGGCAATGACGAGGTTGTCATGACGCGTACCTTCGGCAACGAAAAGTACTTTTTTTCACGACATGTCGCATACATAAATTGATGAATTATGACATCCCAGGCTTCGTCTGATGTTTTCCATTGCCGACATTGACAGCGCGGAGGAGGACTTCACGGAAGAGGCATCTGAGGAAAATGCTGAAGCGGAAGAGGACGACCCTCTCCACACATACCCGATCCGTGCTTCGCTTTCCATTACCAAGGTAGGCTATTTGCCGACTGTTAATTGACCATATTAAGAAAGCCCCACTTTGTTTAGACGACAGGCCCCGGCTGTCTTAACTTTGATATGATCGCTCAGGAAGGCCACTTTGTTGTGGAAAATGTGTCGTATTACAAGGACGCTAAGCTCGGTACTGAACTGACTGCCGATGCGGACTGGAAGCGACGTGGCACTTATCTCGGCCCTCAGGTAAGGAAAGGTCTATCTAGATGTTTGTCTTTATCCGAACATAGCTTGCTTATTATAGTTTGATACTCTCGACATGAATGTCCAAGAGGAGGTGGAGAAGTATCTCGCTGAGCGCGGCGTCAATGAGACCGCTGCACTGTTCATCCCTGAGTACGCTGAGTTCAAGGAACAAAAGGTGTGGATCATTCGGTCTCGCGTCATAACCAGTGCTGATGGGTGTTTGTAGGAATACGTGAGCTGGCTGAAGAACGTCAAGTCTTTTGTCGAGCTATAGACAGCTTCTTTAACATTAAAAGAGACAATGACGTCTGTTCATTGACATACTTACGACCCATCCCTTATGTCCACTACTCAACCAGATAACTTGCATAATACAAATAATTACATGGGAATCCATACGCCACTCCGAAATTGTGCTTGGTTTGCATGATGTTTGTCACGGGAGAGGTG
>JABCKO010008097.1:0-14778 GCA_018855915.1 Tephrocybe sp. NHM501043
CCTGTGAAGCCGTATCGCGCCCCCGTCGTCCTCGCTCCCCACCTAGTCCCAACCCATCGCGTGAAATGGTATCAAAAACGTATCGTAGTCGTCGTAGTCGGTAATCGAGCCCTGTCTGTACTACCCCAATCCCATTTCCTTCGCGTCTGAGGACATTGAGGACCTGAGAAACATGATCAAAATGAAAAACAAAGTCAAATGACGGAATAGCGATCAAAGTTCAAAATATAGGTAAAGTTACGACTTCATGAAGGGTCTCTCTCTCTCGACTATAACGGTCAACCGCAATACGCCACATCACACGCTTCCGCTGTTTCGCATTCCGTACATATAGCGCAACCAACAAAGGGTCGAATCTTGGTTCATAGCAAGGGATAATTCAAACAGTATTAGCCACCAGAGAAACGTTGAGAACGGTGTCATTATCCAGAGAAAAAATCGTTGGGTGTGGGTGCGCCGACGACCCTCGTTAAATGAGCATTCGTCTTCAAGATGGTAAGATACGTGCCTACGCTGGCATTGGATAACCGCGTGGGAACGCGTAATTTCCATAGGAGAGGCGAAGACAGGATGTAAGATATGAGAGGCGAGGTCCAGATGAGTTTTGTCTGGGTTGATGACGGGGAGGAGGTGCGCATGAATGAGACCAGCTTTTGTTGACGGCCGAAGGTCTGGATATCTACAATATGGTCCCAAGAGAAGGGTTCAGTTATTCTGTTCCAAAGTGGCTTCAAGGGGGCTCTCCATCCTCGATGTTGACGCCGTGGTCTATTTAACACCATATTTACGCCTGGCCGGTCAACAGCCCTCGGGTTTCCACACTCTAGGTCGAGAATTCTTCCTGAGATCGACCGTAGCTTAGGTGAGGTGCGATAAGCGGCTTTAACAAATAACAAATGTAGACGAGGGGGAAAGCTGAGAGGGTGGTGCCATGAACTGCGATTCAGAACGCCTACTGAATCTTGGAGCCAGCCTCAGTGTCGTTCCTCAAGATAGAGTCAAATACTGGTGTAACCCTTCTGCCGTCCACCAGACCGAGTGCTATCTTCCTCTGGAAAGTGTCATGGTCCTGGTTAGAACGTAAAGAAGCTACTCTGAACAAGCTCTGAAAAGATTACCCGCCGTCGCTGTCGTTGTTGCAAGATTAATTCAAGCACAAGCTCAAGTTTGACACAACCTATCTGGACCAAACATCGGGTGAACGGCTTAAAATCGGAACATGGGTTCCTAACCCATCTCCATCATATGACAACGTATCTACGACGTGTCGACGGTTAATCGATTAATCAGTCGCTGCATGCGTCCTCGCTCCACTAAGGCTTACATCCTATCTGAGAGTGAGCGAATTCGTTCCACGTTAACTTTGTTATACTTCCAGTCCGACGATGTCTCAAGGGCCGCCCACCCCGATGCGGTGGGTGCTGATTTAATGATAAATATTACTACGCAAGACAAACCACAGCGATCTTTTGTATGAGGCTGAGCTTGCTAGCCGTTGACTCGAAATACTGAGCCCTTCCATGTCGCTTATGCGCCTTTGAAAAGACGCTGAAGACCCAAAAATCCACACTGGATGGCGCTGTGTTTTCCCAGTTTAAGCATTTCCGAAGGCGTCGAATATCTTGCACGGGTAGCTTGGTTTCCATCCACTTATGTACTCCAACCTATATTGACACACGGCAATGTCCCAGACACCACCCCAGACTGGCCTCTATCCCCGGCCCAGAGTGCCGAGGGTTCGACTTCCTCGCTAATAGGCTTTTGATTGACATCAAGTTACAGGACCGAATAACCGCAATGAGAGCACCGAGGGTTCGCCTTCCCTACCAATTTTTTTCAGGTAAACATTCCTTTCGTGATCCAGCTATCATGGAAAACTATGGAAATACACAACCAAGTGGCAAAGATGGTTACTCCAGTATCACATGACATTGTTTCTTGTAACTATTGTTTCCTTCGCATGCTACCTAGATGCTACTGCTGAATTGCTATACGATCTAGTACAATATCGAGCCTGCGTAACTGTCCCTATCAAAGACTGAATTTCGGGGCGATCCGGCGTTAAAACGCCATGCAGTTCATACGTAGGCTGGACCACATCTGGAGCTCAAAAGCTTGCCTCCCGATGTAACCCGTGCATCCACAATTCGGATCGTCATTGCAATTGTTACCTGGGATCGGTGCCCTTCACAAAGTTTCCTTCGAAGCTAGCAATCGTTTCAATGCCCCTGAACTCTAGTTCCACTCAACTGTTAACCTGAGCTCCGTGCTGCTCCGTGTCGAACAGAGCTCGTTGCAAAAGGTATGATATCCCTGCCGTGGAATCCAATTCCAATGTTCAAAAGGAGATCCGCAACAGGCACAGATGAAACATTCAAAAAATCGAACTACATATGACCTGATTAGCGATACACCACACGAGAATATGGGCATGGGCGGGACGACCGTTGATTATGATGCACCTTGTACGGAATTGCGTTGCGGAAAAAGAATTTCCGGCTATTCGTATATATAGACCGAATATGAACCTATCGAGCACTCATCGAAGCCGGTCTTCGTTCAGTCATACCGTCTGCTTGCTCCTATCTCAATGCGTTCTGGAACGTTAATAGTTGCCTTCGGGCTCGCTTCAACAGCATTCGGCTTACCAACACCATCAAACCAGGCGTTTGAATCGCCTGAACTTGACCGTCGATCACTGGGCTTGTAAGCTACTTGCCGATTCTCGTTACAACGTTGTTTCAATTAACGGCTTCTTTATCGTGTAGATGCAGACCGTATGATAAATACATGCATTTAGAGGCACCGAGAACAACAGATTGGTCAACCTGTGCACAAAACGGAGGTGTTGGATGGCTGTTCAATGGATACTGTAACGGGATGCATAACGTTCGCGGTGGGACTGGGCCCGGAACGTGTTACTTTCGAGATGTCAAAGGCTACCGCTCAGGACGGTACGTTTTCCTCGTCGCTCTCTTGGCGCACACCATCTGATGTCGCCATAATTTTAGATGTGAAATAGCGAAGGAGCACCATACTCAACTCTCATGGGGGGATTGCGCGAAAGACGGAGGTTTAGGTTGGATCCCAACAGGCGGCCAACACTGCCTTGGAATTCAAGAAGTGCCACGCGCGGCTCGCCGTGAGATGGGGCTCTGCTTTGACCCCCGATTCGTACCACATGCATCCATACCACATGGATCTCTGCTGCTCTCCCCGGTACCAGACCTTGACAGGCTGAAGAATTTCTGATAGTTAAATTAATTTTAGTGCGCCGTCCTATTTTCTTGCATGACAATAGGATATACTTTTGCTTGTCAATATGAGCAAATTCCGATAAAGCCTTAAATGGTTGCTGCTGAGACGATCGCTTACATCGTGTTCTGAGGGGAAGGTCATTTGATAAAATGAGGCCACGCGGGAACGTCTGCAAGGAAATGCAACGGTATTCAGACCTCATTCGGTTTGAGTAAATTCGCCCATAGCCTCTCATTCTGTCCTGCTGCTCTCTGACTACCACCGATGGACTGAGAAAAAGAATGTAATGTACACGTTACAGGACGAAGAGTCTGATGTTCGAAAGCGTTAATTCAGTCAAGGGTAAGAATGCATCAGCTTACCCTCATGATATTAAAAGTCTCTTCACGACGCTACAAACTTCGTTGATCCCAAGTCCATCGGGCAGTGGGCTCATACCGCCACTGGAAGGTCGTGCACGGAGCAATTCACGGGCTTGGAATATAAGGACCGTGGTCTTCATTCCGAGAGCCTCGCACTCTTCACTGGTTGGTGCTCTAGGCCGGCTGCATAATTGACCATACAAATTGACGAGGAGTTCCTGGTCCACGTTGAAGCGCTGGTATAGGCCGATTCGCTCCACGACAGGAATCTGGGTGTGTTTTTCCAATTCCCTTATGGCGAGATTGTGGACTTCTTGGAATTCCCATTTTTGCGTCAATTCCAAGATGTTTGTCCATTGCTGGACTGTCCACTCGAACAACGAATACCTCCTAATGACAACATCAGAAGTCAAGCATAGGTTGACAGTAAATGATACGTGCTTACGGGTTGTAAAAAACACCGAGTAGCGTCTCGAATGCTAGCACAGAAACATCCTCCAAGATTATTGCCGTTAATTCTTCCTCCCCAGCACGGGGACCACCATCGACCACAGGCTTTTGAACTTGTTCACGGAATACACGCGATTCGCGTTCGAAAAAATATCTATGGACACGAAAGAGCTGTTTCTTGACCTAATCAATCCAATAAACACTCCGAACAAGCATATATCCGACTGGCGACATACCAAGAAATAGAGATCTCCGCCAGAAATGTAGTACCGACGGTTTCTCTGGACTTGTGTGAGCTCCGGTTTGAGAACGGGCGGCATTGACATTATACGAGAGCAAATAGACTACGCCTCCAGGCCGACGAGCTTTTAATGGTAGGTGTATGCAACACGTGTAATATGATTGGCAAATTGACGCCCGCCTTGTGGTTCTCGAGCGTTACACTGGTTCCGGGCCTGTGTCAACATCGTCCTCGATTTGGGAGCAAAAGTCCATGTTGTGGCGTTGTCCGATCTCAAAAGTTCGCCTTTGCAGTACCAATCATTTAACAAACGCTGGGTTTACGAAAGTAGTATCAACGATGACTTACAAGTATCCGTGTGCCCATATGTAGATATAGGACGATGAAATTACACTACTTGCATCAGCTTCGGAAGCTTGCATATTGCCCATATGAACGCACCAGCGCTTCCAGGACTTTTATCAGGTTGTGTAATATCTTCGGGGCGGAGACACGAGGGACGGCAATTACGCGTTCAGTATAGCGGCTAGCCAAGGAACGCATCCCCTCCAACCCAAATTCTGGAACTGATCGTACACTTTCTTAACTGGCTTCTGTCATTAGGAGCGAACGTTGGATATTCATGCCTTCTAACGAGGAGCAATCTTTGAATCCAATCTGAATCGGGGAGAATGACGCAGAGAAGAATCGGCGACTGGGAATAGTAGAATGGACTCCTTCTGGAATTCTGAATTTGCTTACGTTTAGATGTGTTGAAAGTTCTTTTTCCTCATTTACCATTTCGTTGTTTAGTCATTTGTTTTGCACGTCTCATTCTTTCAACTCTCATCATTGCGACTCTGACCGTCAACTAACTGTCAATGATTTGCAGGCGTTTTTACTGTGCCCGAACGATGGATTGGTCTGGGGCTACCACATTTACGATAAGGTTCTGGTCTCCGATACGATTCTGGAACACGGGTGTCAGGACTAGATGGGGGCCCGAGCGATGGGGCGGCGTCGGCTCGGGGGACCTTTAGTGCCGCCTGGGAGAGGAAACGGACAAGTGCCATGGGCTTCTAACTCCGCTGATTCCGTAATTGTCCTCGGCCCCAACGTCAACCGCGTCATCATGGACACTCTTCTACTCTTTGAAGATCGTCACTTTTCTATTCTGGATTTAATATTTCTACATCTACTCATTCCCGAGCGCAAGAGAACGCGCGTAGCGAGGGTCCTCTGCCACAACGGCCGTCTTCTTAACTGGAGTTGACGGAATACCAACGGAGTACGGTAAGGATATGACCGTCCGTTGATGGTCTTCATGGCATGGAAGGAAACGTACGTAGACGGATTGAGTACATATATATCCTCCAATTACATAAGCTACAGCCTTGTCTTCTTCCCCGACGAGCAAGGTTTTCATGAAGATTGCCCCACATGGTGACACTGAATGTCTCTTTAGGGCTGGGGACCGCTGTTCTGGTAGACTATTATCACGAAGATGAAAACTCGATCTCGGTAGCAGCTACATACTTTCGTTTGGGATCATAGTAATGACTAGAGACGACGCTTGTATATGTCGAACATCAACCTTTCTAATGTGGCGGCGTTTCTGTCCACTGCCGAGTATGTCTTTCCGTAATATACCAGCAGCCAACTCCTTTATCTTTCGCATCGATTCCGCATTTCAATAGGCGTCAGCCATATATATACCTTTCCTCGCCGAACGTCAAACAACAACCAGCCCAGGAGAAGCAGGAAAGAAGGTGCATCACACGCCTGTGCGGACTATCATCCGGCCCAGCAAATGCACGCACTCTCATCGAATCGATTGTTCGCAGAGGTCCCTTCCTCTGCCCAAGACCTGACAAAGACAGTCACACTGTGGCTCCTTACTACTCTTGTTCGATGTTCCCAGGACCGAGTTTGACAAAGTGCACCGCGCCGTGTCCCACTTCATGCCTGCAACTGCGACCACTCCTTGGTTCTCTACATATTCTGAACCTTCTATTCTACTTCCGCTCATTACCACCCTGTCTGCCTCTGCCTATCCAGATCTTGGAGCGTTGATATCTGGCTCGAGATTCAGCCACGCACCTACTTTTCGCCCAAGCCACATATCCTTGACATCGACGACCGCCGGCGTATCGTGGAAGTTGTATCATTGTTTCATCAAGGAGCGACATCCGGCAATACTTACTTGATAACATACATCGTCAGCGTATCGTTGGGAATGTGTCTCCAAGGCAGTGCGAGGGCCTTGTCTCGTCGTTGGGCAGAGGTTGTGGGGCATCTCAAGACTCATCGTCCAATCAACCGTGACATCAGCGTGCGAGACCCTCGTCTAGGTGGATGACCTCCAATGTCTTCAACGCAAGAGAGGAGATGACGAGCTGGACAGGGGATATAGAAGTCGGGTACGGAAGTTGGTAGTGACTTCATCTGTCAGAGGAGGGATAGGTACTGAGAGACCGTCTAGTCGCTATTCCTCGACAGACCTGTGCGAGGTGCTGCGCCGATCCAAGTCATCATCGACTCTCCGCAGTTGCAGCGATGGAACGGGGTCCGCATCCTGAGATTATCGGTTCATAGAATCACAACTCGAGAGTATACTCTTCATCTGATTGAATACGTCTGACCCGTGTCTCCTTGAGTAGTTGAAATCCAGATTGCCTGTTCTGAAAGATCGTTATTCATGTCTTATGTCATTGTTTCCCCCATCAATGAAATACGCCACACCCCTCTCTAATTTTACCACTCAACGACCGTAGCAAGTAAACATCTCGGCGATCACGCCGTTTAGAGGGTGCACGTTACGCACAGCATGATAGGTGAGGCTTTCTGGTGGGCAGTCGGCAGAGTAAGCAAAGAGACCAAGGGTACTCGGAGTCGGCGAAAGTTTTATGGTACAGCTCAAGTGATGTGAATCAATATCGAGAGAAGGGAAGACGGTGAAGATATGGATCTAATAGCTCACAACGAGATGTGGACCACATGTATGCTTTCAGGTTCCGACGCCTGCTTTTCGATGCTCCATATATCGTTGCGATTGAGTGACTACGAATTAAAGCATGTCTTTAATCAATCGTCTACCTAAGTAAGTATATACAAGAGATGAGAAGAAAAACTGAGTTAGTCAGTACTTATGTGGACAATTTTCGCCCCATCATTCCTTCCACTTAAAACAAAAAGATGCTCCCAATAATCAGAGCTAAATAGTAGAACTCTTTCAACATCATTAACTTCAAGCCACGACTTACATTCCTGATCAAAGGACAAAAGTACGTTTCTTCTCTTGGGCGTCAGTAGTAAGATGCGCAGGCAGCACACGGGGCGATCAAGATGCGGCTATGCGTAGTGACTGAAGCGATGGAATAACGATAGCTGGGTTACGCGGGTTGTTCTGTGCTGGCTATTTCAAGTCGCACTTGACTCTAAGTCTATTGATTATACCTCCTCCGTACATAATAACCCGTCAGTGGTTCCGTAAATCCAGGATGAGGAATGAACAAGAGGAGCAGCACACCGAACTCTGCTGGACATTGCGGTGGGCAGTTGAAACCGCCGTCGAGCGCCATTAAACTATGTTAGCTTAATGCTTCATAGTGTTTTGTGTGAATTTGGAAGTAGGAATACATCATGATACCTATTTCTGATACATATGCTCCCAAATCGTAGGTCACACAACGTCGTCAGCACTTTTGTTGGATACCATTTGAGAATTTTGAAGGGAGATCACAGTATCGTTTACTGCCGCGATTGAGAATGGTCCGTGTACAAGAAAAATTGTAAGACCTGAATAAGCCGTCTGAAAAAGGAACCAGTCAGAGGTCTTGCTTTCGATTCAAGTGATTCCTTACCCCAATGCAGGAGCAGACTCCAGTCAGGGCATCATAAGCATAAGCGAGTGCGTCATTGGTTACATTCCCCGTTGTACACTGGAGGACGAGAGAGGTCAACTAGCGCAGGTTTATGTTATTTCTATGCAATCTGATAACTTATAGGAGGTTAAATACCTGCAGCAACATAAATACCGCTCCTGTATCAACCAAAATAAGAAGGATATTTCTCAGCACGAACACTTGCTTGTAACGATGGCCCAAGCTCGCTTTCATGAATTTGGTATGTGATCTAAGTAAATATACGGACTCAGTGAGAATAGAGATGGGGCATGAATGAAATAACAGCCACACCTTAACACCCATACTATAAATAATGTGGCAGTCACATTGGTCGCTAACGAGGCCGCGCGTGCTGCTGTCGCTATGGCAGACAGAGTCCAGGTAATATGCAGACCTCCAGCAATTACGAGGGTATACATTCCTGGTATCGAGATCATAGTAGAATATGAGATTTGAAGCGCTGTAGGACGACTGCCAATTAATCTTTTACCATTCATTGTAAGTGGTAGGCATACCGAACGATGATATCAGAAGAACGCCCGCAAGATAAAGTGCCCAATTTTGCCTTGCAAAGAGGGTCCAAGCGCGCCATATTATAAAAGTATCATTGAAGAGTGTCTGTCGAGAGCGATGAATATGTAACTTCATAACATCCCAGGTGGCCGCTTACTGGGAGAAGGAATAGCCATTCTGTTGCAATGAACACCGTGTTGTATCTCGACCGATACAAGTCGCGTTTCTCCTCCCAACTTGCAGTGCTTGTGAATGGGTGATGGAAAATTGCGACGCGTCTGAAGTCGATCATTGCCATTGTGCAGAGGCATAAACAGTCAAACAAAGAAATGAGATAAGGTGCCCATATGCCAGAAGTTTGACGTTGGCGTCTGCAGGGACACAATATGAACCACAATGCTTCTACTATCATTAAAACATCGGCCCCATTCGAGTGTACGTACTTGAGAGAGGAGTAGAAAGCCACGAAAGTGATCGGTATAAGGATTCCTATTAACGGGCATGAGGCGGTTGTTAGAACAGGTAAGGCACTAGCCACCGTACCATACAGCAGGCAGTATACTGTGATCCTGGGTACTACGTCGAGGAGGTTAGCGCCGAGAGATCGTATAATTTCACGCTCTTCGGGGGACATGGTAGGCACAAAGATGGGACTCAATCGTTCGATTAGGTTGCTCATTATAAGGAAGGACCCGAAATGAAAGTCTATGGGCGCCAATCAGTCACGATGAAACACTCCACCATTTGAATGGGTTGATGCTAGGGATCGAGTAACTATGTACCCCTGTCTTAATCAGGTTGCGCTTCCCTAAGTCTTCTTGACAGCCTAGTGAATTGAAAAGTGCTCTTAAATGTACACTATACTGAATGGCATGGAAATAGGAAGTTTAAGTCGCAGGCACTGCCACCTCGGATATTGATCTGATGGTAATTGAAAATGATAGACTTGGCACTCAGGTCTGCGCCTTTCTGCGACTGGGATACAGAACATGTTGTTTTCCTGATAGGCGTGAGTGATGCTGTCGTCTACAAATATGGGGGATACGTTTGAAGCTTGAGATACATCGGCTGCCACACGTCACACGGAAGGATGCGTCAACAAAAAGCTTGAGACAACGCATGGAAGCGATCCGTAAGGATCGCTCGCTGAGAGAAGGAGAAAAGGGCGGCGCAAACAGAACAGGTACAAGGCGTCGTATTGAACAAGGAGAGAGTGAATCTACATGTTCTGTACTATCACGTTATAACAGTGTTGTTGTGGCGTGTATTTGTATCAAGTAAGTAGCATGCTTACAACGCATGGTAATTCGGGAAATGAACCTTGCTTTTCTCGAACGGATGCAGGAGAACTTGAGATGGAAGACAATGTGCGTTCCTATAGTCATTAGCATTCATGACCTTTTTTCTTGAAGTTTTGCCCAATGAAGAAATGGGATATTGGATAGGTATATGATTCCATAACACCGGTCAGTTTCATTCGAATGTCGTCTTGTTTGTTTGTAACTTGGACGTTAACGGCTGACGTACTTGAATAAAATATCGCAACTTTGCACAAACTTATTACCGAAACTCAATGGTACCACGTGTCTGAGTTTGAAAAGATACAAAGTGGCTTACTAGAAATCAGAACTCCTCAAAGTGTCAAGGGCCAGGAGAGAGATATGAATGCAACTTCTAGCAATCGGATATCCCTTGATGAAACTTATGGCAGCTACAGGGTTGGCAAGGAGTCGAACCTCACCATATACCATAGCAAGGTCGGACAGAACTTGCTGGTATGCTGATGATAGTTTTTATTCCATTTAGTAAATGCTTAGGGTGTCAAGGATGAAGAAAAGCTGGAGTTTCAACCCGCAGCCAAGTGTGAAGACCAGATGTGGAACTTATTTTATATTTGTATTTACATTACTTAATACTGATAAACCTGTAGTATCCATACTCATAAGTCTACAGTACTCATATACGTGAGCTTCATGCATGTCAGACCCATATCAGTGAGAATTAAGAGTCGATGTACTTGACAAAGTACAACATCGGTTAGAAACGCTGACACCTAAAAGGTTGAGAAAGTGGATTAGTATACTATTAATCAAACTATTTGTGCATTGAAGGCCCTTGTGCGATTGAATGCCCCATGCCTCTGCGGTCAGTGTCAAAATCTCCTGGGAATTTGCCTATGCTTAGCCAAATACTTATGAGGAGAGTTAGAAGACATACGTATATACATGTGAGAAGGACAGTAATATTTCTTCGAAGAGTACCTATGAAGGGCCCCTCATAACATGTACAATTGTCGGTTTTTTTGAATTGTATCTGAAATAATGGACTCCCAGACTCCATGTCCTAACCGTATACATATCCCCCTCCTCATCCCTGAACCAGTACATTAGCCCATTGCCCAAATTGATCTTAAAATTGACTCTGTAGTTGAAGAACGGCCCACTGTCATCAACCACCATGCAGAAGTTCATGATTCTGAGTGATTCCTCAGTAAACTTAGGAGTTTCTATCCACGAATGGTTCTCATTGACTAGCCAATGGACTTTGGTCCTGCCTTTGATTGGCTCCTATTTGGGCCCCATGCCGAGGTTGGCGGTGGTGAATTCAACCCTGTCTGTGAATTGACCTTTGGATGCAGATGTGGAGTCGACCTTGTCTCTGGGTAAGAATCCCACCTCAAAAGAAACCCCATTACTACTGGTTTCCTTTGTCCACTGAACATTGGCGATGGTGTTGCTGCTGGTAGCCACTGAAGTCTGATTAGCCATGGTGTATTCAACTGGAATTTATTGGTCAGAAACTGTCCCTATTATGACATAGTACTGAAGAAACTTACAGTGAGTCCTGCGTGGAGTGTTACAGCAGAGGATGTCCCTTGTGGGATTGCAATAACACCAGAAGTATGGCTGAATTGATATGAAACCACACAATCTGAGAGTGGTGACTGAGAGTCAACGAGTTGAGCATTTTCTCCTACATACTGATGACAATGTACTTATAGACTTGAGCTGACTGTGTGCCTTGTGTTTTTTCCTTCCTAGAGCCTAGAACCAACCTCAGCAGCTGGTGGTTTAGATATACCGGGGGAATGTGTGCCGTAGAGGTGAAAGGTACATACAGAGTGTCAGAGCATTGGTAGCAGATGCCTCGAGGCCTTTGAGGGAGATTGGAAAGGTTCCTGGTGCCAGCAGAAAAGCATTGGTTGCAGGTGCCTTGAGGTATTTGAGGAACGCATTGTGATTTCTATGACTTCACAGTGGACTTGTGGTTTGGAAATAAGTGTAGAAATGAAAGGTTTGATCAATTTGGAGATGCGCAAGCCATGTGACATGTTTCTTTTTGTTTCTGACCGATTCAAGAACCAATTTCTGCCAGGAATGTAGACCCCATTGCCTCATCCTTGGTATTTTTTGAGATACCATTCCACTAGATACACATGTTCCATCTCTTATGGCCTTGGTCTGAAAAATTCCCCACTGTCATCTTCTTATCTTATCAGGTCAAGTGCAGCAATTGAACTACCTTATCGCTCAACTCTCAATCAATGCTTATACCTTGTTTGGGTCCTACTCGTGACTCTACGCAATGGTGACACATACAATGACTGGCCCAACTTGAACCACAACCTTTGGTTAACTGGCCTTGAGTGTTGTGGGTGTCATTCAACCATGCCCTCCTTGCTATATGTCCCCTTCTTATTAGGAGGAATGATCCTCACTGTAAGTGGCATTGGTTGAACTTCAGTGGGCATTTATTACAATCAATGACCAGGGCTTGAGCAATTCTCTATGGGGAAAATGGCAGGTGGGTTCACTGTATTAAAGAGCTTCAAAAAAAACACCCATTTACAGAGTGACTTATAGGATATGCAATGTGTTGAAAACTGCGCAGACCCTGATCCAAGTAAGCATGTCCTTTACAAACAGCCTGTATGGCAGATGCTTCAAATGTTTGGTATGTACCTCATAATTAGACATAACCATTACACTGAAAAACAGGGGCGTCCATAGCTGGGGAAATGCTCTATAAGTTCCATGCTGCATGTGAAAGGACTGCTTTCACAAACTTTCACCATTTATCAGGTTTTATTCCTGTGTTATACACATGGATCATTTCTCAACAAACATGGAAGGCACACCCCATCCAGCTTGAGGATGAGGATGTCAACATGCTGCCTGCAAAGACAAACTCTTATCCTTTAGAGGAGATGAAAGGCCTGAAGATTCTGTTATTTTTGATTCCTTCTCTCTGTGATCTGATCGCTACCACTGTGAGTTGCTACAGTACCGAGGCCTTAATATCCAAGGGTTTCAACTATTCATGCATCCTTACTAATGACTGCAACATATAGCTGATGAATGTGGGACTGATCTATATGCCCGTTTTGATATACCAGATGACCCGTGGTGCACTCATTCTGTTCATTGGCATGTTCAGTGTTATTTTCCTTCAACATTGACTATGGACCTACCAGTGACATTCCCTACTTCCTTCACTTAGTTCGTCTACTGATGAAGCACTGTTTCAGATGGCTGTCCTTGCTAATCGTCATCGGAGGTGTGGGACTTGTTGGATATAGTGGGTCGCTTGTCTCAGATATTGTTGATGGTGCTCCAAAGGTTCAGAGCCTGTTGGACAAACCACAGCTTGGGTTCGTTCTTGTAGGTAAGGACCCTTCCACTCCTTTGACCAAATGCAGCTAACTCCATATTGATTCTATCAGGCATCTTCCTTGTTCTATTTGCTCAGATTTTGTGAGAGGTCTGACCTTCATATACCTGAAATTACATTGAGCCAGAAACATTTCCCCAGTACAGCAATCCAATTCATTGTTGAAGGTATGTCAGATACCCTTGGATATGAACTGCCCAGCTTAGCAAAGCTCCTGCATCTGCAGAAAAGATCATGGGTAAGCAAATACATGGGCCATGATTTTGTCAATCTTACAATGCCTGTAGAACACTACTCTATCACACCCCTTGTCGCTGTGGGCTACGAGGGACTCTTTGGCTTCCTTTCCATTCTCTTGCTTATTCCTGCCCTCTCAATCCCTTCCATCTCAAGTCTCACCCCATTCTTTAACCTTCCTCGCAGATGGCATCAATTAGTTGACAACCCTGCAGTCCTGTAGTCTGGCATTGCGACTGCCATCAGCATATCATTCTTCAATTTCTTTGGGTTGAGTGTTACACGGAATGTCAGTGCCACCACATGATCCTTGACTGATACATGTCGCACATTGTCAATTTGGATCATTAGCCTAGGCTTGGGATGGGAGAGGTTTGTGGTTCCAGAATCATTGCTACAGGTGTTAGGATTCTCGATGCTTGTGTATGTAACAATGATTCCTTTGACTGTATAAGGCTGACCAGACTGACCTTAACTCTAGATACAGAATGGTATGACTTTGCTTTCACAATTTGGGTTCAGTCAAATCTTACAATTATTTAGTTCCTCTTCAATAACCTCATAAGTGTACCAGCCTGTTTGGCAGGCCCTTCACAACTGGAGCTGACAACTTCTGATGAACAACATGATGGCAAAGCTGAGTATCTTCTGCCATCAGAGATAATCAATATATCCCAGAATAGGCATCCCTAGCCAAGTATAGACGAGATCTTGCATGATCATATGAGAACAATACAACAACTATCTCACTGCTAAATCCAGGTTGGATTCGGCGAAGAAACCTTCTTGCTCAGGCTACTGGATTGCACAATTATAGAGGCCCAATTATCTTACCAGGTCCATACATAGACATTTGCACTGACAAGCTGATAATTGGCAGTGGCAGTGTAAATAGCTGGCATTGCTGAGCTGCAACTCCTCTTCTACCATCTATTCTCTTACTATGACTGATTCTGATGTGCAACTCAACTACTTTTTGCTTACTAGAATATTTTCCTCTGATATCTGTGCTCTCAGACTTCAGTCATTGATAGAAATATGTTATAATTCATCAGAAATAAATTCATGAAGCCCTACATGCACTGGATCCTTTGACCGAAGCCAAAAAGCAAAAAGCACCTCATCTGCAACTGCATCATAATGCAAATGTCATGCTGAGATT
>JABCKO010008098.1:0-14633 GCA_018855915.1 Tephrocybe sp. NHM501043
TCTTTCAATTTCAATGTAAGTTTATTGCTTTCTGATCCAGTTCTCCCTTTAATTTCTGATTTTATAGGGATCCACCTCCAACTCCAAGATATGTTTCAACCAGTACACCTGAAAGTCAGCGCCATGCTTCTAGGCATTCAGATCAACTTCAGCACATGCAGATGACTGATCCAGATCACTGACATCAGAGTCGAAGTAACACACCATCTCATACCAGATTGCATGATGATGCAGGTCATATTTATGTTCCACCACTTCACTTTGCTGTAAATGCACAAGCAGGTGGTTCTAATTTGAATTTTATGGGTCATGCTTCTGTTTTACAGCCTGGGGCTGCATCTGGGACCTCTGCTAGAGATACTTCTGCTGTACAGCATGGGGCTGCATCTGGGGCTTTTATGAGATCAAATGCTCTGCCTGCTATTGCAGATGATCCTTTTTCAATGAATAATACTGTGCAAAACTCTATGCATATAAATGTAGATCATATACTTGTAACACACCTACCTGAAGGCTGAGTTGCTCCTCTGCAGAATCCTGTGCCATGCAATATTTTACAGGTTTCTGTTACAATAATGCCCTTTCTAGGGTTTTATATTGCATAGGTTAATGGTCTTCCTCCTCAGTATGATTTTCCTAGCATTGGTCCATGGTTAGATGCATCAGATCAGGGAGTTGAAGAACACTGGAATTCTAGCAGGGTAAGCCAAATAAAAATAACACATGAAGGTACCTTGTTTATTAACTGAGACACTAGTGCAACCTCCTTTCTTCTGAACTGCCACCATCATTTTTGAGTTGACCTCTGGCTAGGCAAAGAGGAAGGGTAGTATATCCTGACTGATTTTATGACTTTGTAGCATGTCTTTGCAGTTTTGAATAGAAAGATGCTCCACTATCCTGCAGCTTCCAGCCACCAGCCAAAAGGATGACAATAATAAGGAGCTTGCAATTAATATGCAACATGTCATACTAAACTCAAGTATGTCCACCACTTCACTACCAATCAATGAGTCTGGACCATCTCGGCTGCCCTTCACTTATATCAATGAAACCATTATTGCTTATTCTGACTTAGATTCCTGTGACACACATACAACTTTCATCGACAATATATTTCATGTTGCTGGAGAAAACAGCCGCCATAATCAACCCTAGTCACAATGTGACAAGTTATTCATTGTATTCAAAGGCTGCATACCTAGCATCTATACAGACTGGTAAGTCTTTATTGAAACCTTTTGTACATATATATTTATTACAGCTTTGTAGAGATGTATATCTTGATCAGATGTCAGGCTACTTGCATAACAGCTACAAAGGTTATTTCATGCTCAAAGAGGCACAGAACGTATGGAATCAAAATCTGGCAAACCACACAACAGAGTATCCAGGATCTTTAGCTGCTCAACTAGCCACCATATTACAAATGCTAGCTAGACAACATTGTCATACTCCAAGGACTCCTGCATCTTCTACTCATCTAGCTAATATTGCCACAGGACTTGAAGCATAGACCAGAGGCCAATTACCAACTTCTACCCCATAAAAAGACAATTCTCAAGCTATGTTTCTTCATGAAATCTGCTAACAATTGATGCTGATATTGATCACACTAGCTCTACCAACTTATGGTACATATGTTTGGCGACCGCAACTTTGTATCATTGACTATGTATTTTAGACATGCGTTGTACCCTCCTGGTAAGTCAACCAGTTCTACAGATCATAATGGTATTCCTTCTCGTGATGCAGAATCTCTTTGGTATGCAGTTATTGAGGGGTCATTCATTGCCCTGGAGTTTATCAAGGGCGATGAGTCTATTTAAACATCAAATACCATCTATTGTACTGATTGTTTAAAATGCTGCAGCAAGTTGTACTATTGGACAACATGTAGCTGATGTTGTATGTCAAGCTGCTACAGAAGTTGAGGCCAATAGAATGTTTGTTCAAGCCTTTATGTCTCACAAGGTGATGCACTTCAAATGACTGTACTAGCCAGTAGCATATGCCAGTAGAGTACATTGGAATATATGATGTTTTGTTGATTTTAATATGGATCTTGAGTATTACAGATTCATAGTACAATTAATTGATCGTGGTAAGATACATAATGTATAAAATGTTCATGTGTCTAACGTTAACCTACTGTGGTTAGACGGATGTCGAACCCTTTAGGTCCCAACTTACGTCTGCGGGAGTGGTTTGGGCCCCCCTGCAGCCGTATATGCTCGAACTTGAACGAAGAGATCAAGGTTGTGGAAGGAGCAAATTATAAGTAACACTGACAGAATGCATGAACTCTGTGCCGAATTGCGAAAGTACAAGGTGCTGGATACGTCGAAGAGTACGGCCTCTTCTGCGTTCGCTATGTGGTCCATCGATGAATGTTTGAAGCGCGAGAGTAGTATATTTGCCACACAAAAGTGGGCTATGAGCGACACTTTTACGAAGTCCCGATATTTACAACATTCTGGCCATCAGAGTATCAACACATGTCGCTAGCAATCTGTGTCCGGAAGGAAAATACCTTTTTAGTCCTATCGCCATCACTCTAGAATGACCTCAATCTCGTTTACGCCCTGTTTTTCGCGAGAAGATGAAAAGACGTCGGCACCAGATGCCAGTGAATCGATCAGAACACTCAATCGCGAAGGTCCAAGATTTGGTTCCTAACAAACATACGTATCAATAATTACAAAACATTTTTCCCTGGTTCTCGACGCACCTTCCGTATCTCCTCCAGATCATCTTTGAATCCATCCGCTACCGAAGCCATCCAAAACTTTCTAAACCTTGCTTTCATCAACTGCTCTTCCGACTCTTTGCTCGTTGGGTCCGCAGAGTGGATGAACGACGGAATTTCTACGGGAGGGGGCGAAGGCGAATTATGGCGAGGAATTTGCCGTGGTTTGGGTTCAGCAGCCGATTTTCGTGTCCCTGGAACTGGTGTAACAACAGGTACAACTTCTTCAGGCTCCGATTCAGGTTCTGATTCAGAAGATGATGATGACGACGAAGCTTCTGAAGATGATGAAGACTCCTCAGGTTGAGGAATTACAGGTTTTGAAATAGGTGGTTGTTTAGGTTGAGTTTCTTCGTTTGAATCTGAATCTGAAGACGAGGAAGACGACGAGGAAGATGAAACAGCTCTTCTCTTGCGTTTCCGAACCCTTTTTCTCGGTGGTGGCCTGATAGCTGCTGGGCCCATGGGTTGTGGTTGGATTCAAGCGTGGATTTTGAAATTTTGGTTCCGGGGCGTCACGCGTTTGTACACCCAGTCTAGGGTTAGGGCCAGGATCAATTAACTCGGATAAATTTTGTTAGAACTTGTCTCACTTACCTTCACCATTATCTTTTCTCTTTAGTTGACTATGTCTGAAAAAGTAGTGGGAGTTCTGGGTACGTGTACGTGGATCGATTCATTATTTCTGACAGATGCACTGATTAGCTTACAGGCCGCTGTATAGATGATGATCGACAAATCTCAACTTTTAGACAGGCGGCGGCCAATTGGGCCGTATGCTGGCGGCGTCGGCCTCTCTTCTCAATGTGAAAGTCGTTTTCCTTGACGTCGGAGAAAATTCACCAGCGAAGCAAGTAATTGCGCCTTTCGGACCAAATTTGGCACACATCGACGGCTCATTTACCGATCCTGAAAAGATTCAACAGCTCGCGAACAAAGTCGACGTTTTAACAGTAGAGATTGAGCATGTAAATGTTCAGACTTTGGAGAACGTGCAGAACAGCTCGAAAGGATCATCTCTCGCTATCCATCCCAGCCCAAGCACGATTCATCTTATACAAGACAAATTCAGACAAAAGGAGCATCTTTCCTCACGCGGTTGCCCGATCTCCGATTACCTTTCTGTTGAGTCGACGGAGGAGTCTGTACGTGCTGCTACTGTGCAGCTCGGGCTCCCTCTGATGTTAAAGAGTCGGACATTGGCATACGATGGTAGGGGAAACTACGTCGTTCGGGAGATCTCACAAATTCCTGACGCCATATCGGCGTTGGGGAATCGGCCATTGTACGCTGAGAAATGGGTTCCCTTTGAAAAAGAGATTGCCGTCATGGTCGTTCGTACGGTAGATGGGGAGGTGCAGTCGTATCCTGCTGTAGAGACCGTTCACAAGGAGAACATCTGCCACTTGGTTTTCGCCCCCCTTCGCAGTCGAAATCCATCTCTCGCACAACGGGCTCGCCATGTCGCTGAGGCTGCCGTCAAGACGTTCACGGGCGCGGGTGTGTTTGGCGTTGAGATGTTCCTCATGAAAGACGGTATGCCAATCGCGTGTTATCTTTGAGCACATCTAATCGGTTTCATGAAGGTGGTCTATACATCAACGAAATCGCGCCCCGGCCACACAACTCCGGACACTACACGATCGAGGCATGTGAGACTTCCCAATATGAAAACCACCTTCGGGCTATACTAGGACTTCCTCTCGGTTCCACCGCGCTCAAAGTCCCGTCAACTGTCATGCTCAACCTCATAGGACACTCATCCTCCATGGATGAGATAAACAAAACCGTTCAAGTCGCCCTTTCCGTACCTGGTACTGCCACCCATCTTTACGGGAAGTCAGAGTGCCGCAAGGGCCGTAAAATGGGTCATATTACCGTTGTTGCAGACTCCGATGCACAGCTCCGTTCTCGTCTTCGGCCACTCCTCGAGTCACTGCCCTCGAGCACCTCCGCAGAGATCGATCACTACGCCCCCGTCACAACGGAACCTGGCTTTGGGGTGTCCGACCCCCAGCCTCTTGTTGGCATAATCATGGGGTCAGATTCGGACCTTCCCGTTATGCTCCCAGCGGCTCGTATCCTGGATCGCTTCCGTATTCCCTACGAGCTTACCATTGTCTCGGCCCACCGCACTCCCGACCGCATGGTCGAGTACGCTCGGTCTGCGTCCACACGAGGCCTGCGTACCATCATTGCTGGTGCTGGAGGTGCAGCGCACCTCCCTGGAATGGTCGCTGCAATGACAGCGCTGCCCGTGATTGGCGTACCTGTAAAAGGAAGCACTCTGGATGGGGTTGACTCTCTCCACAGCATTGTGCAGATGCCAGTAAGTCCCATGCTTTATCCGCTTTTTGCGTTTTCGTTGAATGTTGACTCGTGACCCTACCTGCAGCGCGGAATCCCTGTCGCAACTGTCGCCATCAACAACAGCACGAACGCCGGCCTTCTTGCTGTTCGTATTCTCGCAGCGGGCATGCCAACCTTGATCACTGCGATGGACGAGTACCTAAAAGTCCTCGAGAACGAGGTCATGGGGAAGGTGGACAAGCTGGCGGAAGTAGGGTGGGAGAAGTATGAGGTGAAACGGACTTGAGCAAAACGCCCATCGTGTAAAGTGTTGATGGACGACCGTCACAGTATCGCGTGTTCAGGTGATTAGGGTATAGCTTGTTTTCCTGATGTCGTTTTTCCGATAAGCCTTTCCCCGCTACAGGTGTTCTTTGAAGATGGTGACGCTCCGATGTGGGGCATCTGGGGTATGTCAAACGACGGCCCGGGTCTTTGCTTCATGTATTGTCCAAATGTCACCACCAATGAGGAATCTAGCGTTTAGCAGCGAAGTCCGCGGCCATTCAATCCAGGTAATTCTCCGAGTCACAACTTGTTGCCAGTTGTTTCGAAAAGTATCTGAAATTAGTTGATTGATCGCTTATGCTCCGCTGAACTATTTTGCCCCCGCAGACGATCTGCTGGACGAGCTTGAGCTTGTATATCGGGACCTACAACTACAAGAAATAAACTCTGCGAGAACCCAACAAACCAAACAAAAAACTCAAGAGTTCTTCCGGACAGGTCAGAAGGTGTCTTCTTCACGTGATATGTAAAATTCGACGGGGTGCCACACAGTTGACTTTTCCGTTATGTCGACTGGCAGTCACAGATCCCTTCATCACAGAGATGTTTCTGCTACAGCACAAGTACAGCCCTTTGTCCTTGGTATAGAAACCGGTGGGCCGGGCGGACCGTTTTTTCTGAAGCCATCCTCGAATGGATAATCCTGAATGAATTCCGCGTCCTCTCATTCCAATGTACAATTGCAATACACTTCTGGCCCGGGCGGACAAGCGGACCGTGTCTCTCTTGTCGTCTCATCTTGGCCAACCCGTCCAGACGAGCTTTTTCTCTTGGCGGCGGCATGCGACGTCGAAGTCTGTCGTCCGAGTGTTCTCCGACATAGGGCCAATGTGGTATATAAAGGTGTCTGGATTGTGTCGAGGAAGTTCAGAAAACTTGCAGTCTTTCAGGTCTTCTACACAATGAAGTGGTTCTCCTCTGTCGTCGCTCTCGCCGCCGCTCAGCTCGCTTTCGTACGTTGAACATCTCCTCTCTTGTTTTACAAGTCTTCATAACCATTTTTTGTAGGCTGCCCCCGAACTCGTCAAGAGGGCTAGTGTCAACGATGTCGCTTCTGTTGGATACGCTACTCTAAACGGAGGGTAAGCATTGCAATGTGCCACATTTCCTTGCTCCGAGTCTGACATTCTTTCGCCACGCAGCACAAGCGGAGGATCTGGAGGAACCAGCACCACCGTTACAACCCTGGCTGCCTTGACTTCTGCCGTTAGTGGAGATGCCAAGAAGGTTGTCATCATTTCTGGTCCGTGGATACGTTCTAGGCTGTAGACCGCTTCATTAACCCTTGCTATGAAGGGACCATCACCGGAAACACCGTTGTCAAAGTTGGTGCCAACACTTCCGTCATCGGTGCTAAGGGTTCTTGTATGTGCCTATCAATTTCTTCGACGCCCGACTTACTGACACCTTTTGTAAGCCCTCGTTGGTGTTGGCCTTCGTGTGATCGACGTCTCGAACGTTATCATCCGCAACGTCAAGATCTCCAAGGTCCTCGCCGATGCTGGTGACGCCATCGGCGTCCAGGCTGCTCACCAGGTCTGGATTGACCACGTTGATCTCTCCAGCGACCGCGACCATGACAAGGACTAGTACGTTAGCCCACTTTACCGATATACAAGACACTTATATTTTATAAAGCTACGATGGCCTTCTTGACATCACCCACGGTGTCACTGGCATCACGGTCTCCAACAGCAAGCTTTACGACCATTGGAAGGCTTCCCTCGTTGGCCACTCCGACAGCAACGGCGCCGAGGACACCCCCATCACCGTCACCTACGTCAACAACTACTGGAGCAACTTGAACTCTCGCACTCCCTCTTTCCGCTTCGGCCACGGCCACATCTACAACAACGTCTTTGACAACAATAACGATGGCATCAACACCCGTGATGGTTAGTCCTACTCATCACTTCCTCGAGTAACATTCTCAACTTGTGACAATTAGGTGCTCAGCTCCTTGTCGAGAACAACGTATGGACTGGCACTGACAAGCCTCTCTACTCTACTGATGAGGGATATGCCGTCGCTACTGGCAACGACTTCGGCGGCGCTTCCAACACTGCCCTCACTGGCTCCTTCACCAAGCCCCCCTACTCTTACTCCTTGATCGCCACCTCCAGCGTCAGGTCCTCCGTCGTCTCCGGCGCCGGACAGACCTTGAGCTTCTAAAGGATATTGCAGCAGCGTTTAGTTAGTTCTGAGTATATAGGGTTCTAACTGTCAAGTAAAGCTTGTGTTCTCCTACAAAATATGTTCCCAATCAAGGATCCTTCTTCCTCTGTTATTCCCGTAGCCCACATTGGTTTCACGATTCTTGTTGGCATCCTTTATTGCAACCAAGCACATCTGAGGTGAAATCAACAATCGAGCTTTCTACCGTTCGATAAATACATCAACGATTTTCAGAAAGACCAGCATTCAACGGAGGAGACTTGGGAAAATTAGCTCACTGACATCAACATAAGAAGGATTATTCATCAGTCTGAATATCGAAGGGATTTAAACATCTTCTCCACCTCCGCGAGGCGACGACGCCTTCTCAAATTCAGAACCTTCAGCCCATACCACCCCCAGCTTTGGTTCTAAATATAGCTCACCTTCAAATTCAGCTCAGAAATGTGGCAGTGCAACTTGGGCACGTGGAAGCCACATGCTGTACCTGTGGTTGTGTCGTTCAGTAACTTGAGTCTCGATCTGCCTTGACCTAGTGAGCAAATCACAAGACACCACACAAATAAGGACGATTCTTCCAATAATTGATGTGGCCAGTATCACCTCATACACACCGAAAATCACTAAAACGAGGAGACCCCATGTTCCCAAAACAAGATTGGATGATGGCGGGAAAGCCCCGGAGACTTCGTTTGCACCCTCTTTCTAAGTCTCCACAATGCGGGTAAACTAATGGTTTACATATCATGATGGGTGCTGGTCAGTGTCTAATTGTACGGCTCCATTAACATTCCTCAGATGGTGTCCGTGCGAATAATTTCATACACATAGATTCGAAAGACCGTATACGTCTAGATCTCCACTACACTGACAGGATTACATGCAGAAAGACTCAAAACAATATCCTTTGTAGTATTCCGGTTCTATACCAAATGGCACAAAATGTGGCGCAATCACTGTGAGTTTTCGTTCTGGTATCTTGGCAATAAAAATAGCATTCCTAGTCTCATAACTGCCAATAAACTACCCACGGTCTGTCATTGCAGCTTCTGCTCACGTTCAGCCTATTTATGAATATCACATGCCATCCATCGTCAGCTTCTGTGATGTGTCAATGACAATGCCATGATCTCCGAGAAATAGACGACCTACCTCAGACTTCCTTTTCCCTTTTCTCAGCTTTTCACTTGACGCTATTGGCACCACCAGATCTGCATATGCGCCTGTAAAAGATCTATGCCGTGTGTGCGACTAAGATGCTTTTACCCATCAGAAAGCTATGGTCTTTCGATTCCCTGGTTTATGATCAAGTACACCATCGTGGACGGGAAAATAACACCATCTACGGTCCGTTAAACTCAAACTCTTGATGTTTAACACTCGTCCAACAGGTTCAACGATGATCTGTGATTCAAGAGAAGAGAGGCGTGTGTTTTCCTTAGAACGTCTGGAGGCTCTAGAGGAACCACCACCATTGTGACGGCCATCGATGAGCTGACCGCTGCTGCGGCCGGCACCAACAAAAAGATGGTCATAATCTCTGGTCAGTCATTACCTACTTTCTTCATGCAAACTTTTTGACCACATTTTCCCGGGCACAATCACAGAAAATTCCGTAGGTAAGATTGGTTTAAGACTTCAGTCCTTGGAATCTTGTGAATATCTCTCTGCTGGACTTTTAAGGACATGTGTACTTACATGATACGACATCACTCGCGGGCCTTGGTCTTCGCGTCATCGACGAGCCGAATGTTATTATCCGCAACGCGAAGATCTCCAAGGTCCTCGCCGTGGCTGGTGATGCCATCGACGTCCAGGCTGCTCACCAGGTCTGGGTCGACCATGTCGACCTTTCCAGTGACGTTGACCCTGACAAGGACTAGTACCTTAGCCCACTTTATCGATATATCAGGCACTCGTTTTATACGCAATACACAGCTACGATGGTCTTCTTGACCTCACCCACGGCGTCACTGGGATTGTGGTCACCAACAAGCTTTACGACCACTGGAAGGCTTCCCTCGTTGGCCACTCAGACAGCAATGGCGACGAGGACACCCCCATTACCTGAACTCTCGTACTCCCTCCTTCCGCTTCGGCCGCGGTCACATTTACAACAATGCCTTTGACAACAACAACAACGGCATCAACACCCGTGATGGTTAGTCCTACTCATCACTTCCTCGAGTAACATTCTCAACATGTGACAATTAGGTGCTCAACTCCTTGTCGAGAACAATGTCTGGAACCGGCACTGACCATGCCCCTCCACTCTACTGATGGATGAGGGCTATGCCGTTGCTACTGGAAATGACCTTGGAGGCGCTGAAAACACCGCCTACAAGGGTCACTTTCACCGAGGCGCCATACACCTACGACCTTAGCGACGCTGCCTCTGTCTGTAAGTGAGGCCAGTGATGATGCTAGGTTAGTGTCTGCACCCATCGACACTTCGTCGCGTCCTTCCCAAACCACTCAGGTTATGCATTGAAGTACATATTTCCAGAGCATGCTTTCCGACGGACAGATGGTGCCTTGTATAAATGGTAGTACTCTGTTGAGAAGGAGACAGGTGCATTCGAAGGTATCAAGAAGGTATAGGAAAGCAAGTATCAGAGGGAATCCCTATTTGATGTTGACAAATGAAATAATATAGGGTTTATTTCGGAAGGGGCGGATTCTGGAGTAATGTTAGAGCGGATAATTGACCTGAGGAAGATCTTAGATTCGGGAAGCGGGCAGGTGAAGATGAAAAGTTCAACGCCTGAGGTTCGGCAATAGGTTCAATCCGATCACGTTCTCATCATCACTTGCTCCATGCATCAGAGATAAGATCAGACCTTGGAACGGGAAAGGCCGAACTTCAAACTTGCTGCCAGCAACCCTTCGTCGTCTGATACAATCTGTCGCAAGAACTACGCGACGGCGTCACCAAGTGAGGGGCCACACTTGTACCCTGATGCTATACATGCCTCTCGAACCAGGAACCCTGGAAGGGATCGAGCTATCAGAGAACTTGACCTCCCATTCAAATTAAATAGGCCCCTCCATTTTCAACATCTCGAGTGCCCATCTTTCATTCCTGGACCACTCTTCCATTATCACGAAAGGGTTATCAGTTTTACTTGCACGATATTACTAGTATGATATCATACCCCGATCCATCGCGGTAACCGCGGACGCGTGTGTCTGAACTTGCAGCGTCGAGGATCATGGCTCGCATGGCCGCCGTTCCACCCATTCCACACGTCATAATCTAAAATGCTTCGTATGTCTACCGTTCCTCTCTCCGTGTGACACCCTTTCCTCCCACGCCTCTTCTGATACATGGTTTCCTGCAGGATCTTACCCAAATTAAAACGCATGGAAGGTGGCGCAATTGGGCAAGGTAACAGGACTCTGAGATTCCCTCAATTGATGATGTCCTCTCTTACGATCTGCCCACTACCGCACACCCGCAACTCGAAAACTCAACATCTGCGCGGGTTGCCAGAACACAAGATACGCACTATCACATGTCTCTCGCCAACCGCATCTTTAAAGTTCTGCGACCTGCCGCCTAGTCAACACCACGATCTCCGACAAGTCATCGATCATCTCTCTTCATTGTATCACCTGCCTTTGTGTTTCCCAACGAACCGCTCTGGAGACCAGATCCGCTGATCTGTGCTGTTGTCTGCTTATTCGGCGATCGATGCATTATGCCGACGCCGCTGTATTTTTACTCTCAGCCCAGGCCCCCAGCCTCCAAGAATAGCTCTACATCCTCGACTTCTCGATCTATAAATAAATACGCCAGCCCGTAGTACGGAAAGATTGTGCCATCGACGGTCCGCAGAACTCTTTGATTTCTACCACCCAAATCCCAGGACGCATGATCCCCACTCTTCGACTCACCAGAAAAAGACGAATCGAGAAAATCGTTTGCTGAATAAGGCACTTCCGCGACGAGCTTATTTTCCTCGCCGCGTCTATTTCACGGTTGGGGTTGAAAATCCCAGGTTGCTTCCTGCTTCTTCCCCACCACGCCAAGACGACAACGGGTGGACAGGGATGCGCGCGCAAATCCTTCAGATACAGAGTGCAGCCCCCCCCACGCGGTGCAAAAGTCTTGGGCCGTGCGGGACCGACGGACCGTCAGTGATGTCACTCGCCCATGGCTTCTCCTCGCGGTTCTCATTCTCATTTCTATGCCTGTTCTAACAATGAAGCCCACTGGACAGCGATCGCTGAATCTCAAGTGCAAATGACGCGAGATGTATAGAGGAATTGGGCCGTGGCGGACCTCGCGGACCGTTGGGATGGCGCGATGCTGCGCTGGAAACGAGGATGGGTGGTTCTTTTGTGGTTTATGCTCGTTACACGTGCTCCTACGATTCTCCGAACATGACAGGGGTTTGGAGGAGTATAAAAGAGGGTGAAGTGTCGGGGTGTCAGCTCAACAACTTCACTGCCTTTTTTTTTTACACGATGAAGTGGCTCTCTCAGGCTCTTTTCGCTCTCGTCTTTGTTCAATGCTCTTTTGTACGCCACCATTTCTCGCTTTGCGTTCAAGTTTTCGTCTGACCTGGGAGCGTTTATAGGCCTCGACGATCGAGAGGCGTGCGGCGGTCAATGACGTCGCAACGGTTGGATACGCAACTCTCAACGGAGGGTTTGTCTCTGCCGCCTCAGCCTGAGACTACTGAATGCTAACTAAACCTTGCTCCACGTACAGAACTTCCGGTGGATCGGGCGGGCCAGTGACTACCGTCACGACACTTGCTGCCCTCACGTCTGCTGTTGCGGGCACCGCGAAGAAGATAGTTATTATCTCGGGTACGTGAAGCCCCTCCTTTGAAAGACCTCTGCTAACCGCCTCTATACAGGGACCATTACCGGTGACGCTGTCGTAAAAGTCGGGTCTAACACTACAGTGCTTGGTGCTGCTGGATCTTGTACGTGCATTTATTAAAGACCGGCGCTTTCTCCTCACGTCGAGTCGCAGCGCTCGTGGGCGTCGGTCTTCGGGTCTTGAACGAGAACAATGTGATCATCCGTAACGTCAGGATCTCCAAGGTGCTCGCAAGTGCTGGCGACGCCATTGGTGTCCAGGCCGCCCACCAAGTTTGGGTCGACCACGTCGATCTCTCCAGCGATCGGGACCACGATAAAGACTAGTACATCTGTTTCTCTCCTTGCATATCAAGCCCTTGCTCACCTGCACACGCTTACTTTGCAATATAGCTACGACGGTCTTCTTGATCTCACGCACGGGGTCACAGGGATCACCGTGACCAACAGCAAGCTCTACACGCACTGGAAGGCGTCCCTCGTGGGCCACAGCGACAGCAACGGCGCGGAGGACACCCCCATCACGGTCACCTACGCGCTGAATAACTGGTATGATCTCAACTCGCGCACCCCGTCATTCCGCTTCGGCCACGGACACATCTTCAATAACATCTTTGACAACAACAACGACGGGATCAACACCAGGGACGGTGCTCAGCTTTTGGTGGAAAACAACGTCTGGACTGGTGAGCGCTCACCCCCCTGCTTCGGAACGTAAAGTCTCATGCATACATGTTCTGCGACAGGAACGAATCAGCCTTTGTATTCGACCGACGAAGGCTACGCCGTGGCGACTGGCAACGACTTTGGAGGCGCTGAAAACACAGCACTTGCGGGGAGTTTCACCAAGCCGCCGTACTCGTACACTCTTCTCGCCACGGCCTCCGTCCGTGCATCCGTGTCTGCCAATGCAGGGCAGACGCTGTCGTTCTAAGCCTTACGTAGCTTCTCACGTGTTTTTTTTTTTTCGCCTTGAGGCTATGCTATAATAAAGTCGGTGGTTTTCTTTCAACCTCGGAGAATTTCACCCTCCGCTAATGTTAGTCAAGTGTGTGTGCGACTTGTAAGCAATTTGATGATTGACTGAGAGGGAGAACCTGCGGGGACGTGGTTCGAGATTCTGACGCGACGCGACGCGTCTGCATCCCGAGGGCCTTTGCCCCATTTTTCTAGTGGCCCGCAGCCAGAGAAACCCTGGAAGCTCTTTGTCGTAACACGACCCATCACCCATGGCTAATTTTAACCCTGTCTCCTTGTTACCACATGGAGTGGTTGAGGCTATGTTATTGAGGGACGGCCTTTGTCTTTTCTCTGCCGGCCAGCGATGGAGAGTTTCGGGATCAGGCGACGCCAAGTGTTGCCTTATAAGTTAGCCGGGCGTTTGTCCAAAGCTTCCATGTTCCCAGCAGGCACCTCTCGCCGCTCCTCCTACCATGCTCTCGGAAGCGATAAAAGACAGTCCGCGTGACGGCTGTCCGCTCATCACCACGGCCAAGCGCTACTGGCTGCCCGAGCTCACGGCCAACGCCGAGGACCCCACCGCACTGACGCTCGTGCTGCTGCACTCCACCAGCTTCCACAAGGAAACGTGGGAGCCGTCCCTCGAGCGGCTGCTGCTGCTTTCTGTGCAGGAGGGGAGCCGCGTCAAGATCAGGGAGGCGTGGGCACTGGACTGCCCGAACCATGGAGAGGCGGGGCATTTGAACGAGCCGTTGTTGAACGAGCCTGCGTTCCGCAACAATTGTGTGTCTTTTTTCTTCTTTAAACAGTTTTTCTGACCTTGATTGCAGTTTCCTGCGAGAAATACGCGCTTGCGGCCCACCGCTTCCTCTCAGACGCACCCTACCACGATGCAGGCATCGACTTCCGCACGAGGAACCTGGTGGGCATAGGCCACTCCCTCGGCGGGAACGCAATGTACGCTCACCGCCTCTACCACTTCCACCTCTAACCCACCCGCCAGGCTCATCCTCCAACACATCGAGCCCCTCATCGCCTTCCAGTCCCTGATCATCGTCGAGCCCCTCATCAGCCCCGCCGGGCCCACCCACCTCAACAAGCTGCGTTCCATCCTCGTCAAAGGCGCCCACGAGCGCCGCGACGTCTGGCCCGACCGCGCCCAGGCCATGGTCGCCCTCAAGCGCCGTGCGAGGACCGCCAAGTGGGACCCCCGCATCACAGAGCTCTTCGTCCAGCACGCGATCGTGCCCCACCCCGGCTCGTACGAGAAGGAGACTCC
>JABCKO010008099.1:0-12878 GCA_018855915.1 Tephrocybe sp. NHM501043
GATCAGAAATGGTGGAGGAGTGTAAAGACCTCATTTTACAACCATATATTCAACAGTCACAAGGCTGGGGCAGTGGCAGAGGTGAGCCATGTAAAGGTGGATGATGAGTTTGCCTAGAAGTATGTACCTAGTGCTTTAGAGTTGGGAAATGAGGCAGAACTATCTGCATAAGTGAAGAGCAGATGGGCCACTTGTTAATTTCAGCTGAGGAAGTGGTGGCTTAGGCAAATATAGATGTGTTCATTACTGCCCCTGGTGTACTCAATACCTCTACCAATTCTACTGTAATTGACCTATATACTGTGGGAGCTGAGGCATCATTGTAAAGTAAAAAATCCTTCCAACATGCCCTATATCTAGTGAAGGAGGAGTACAAGGTGGACATACAAGCACTTTTTGATGGGGTGCAATGGTGGGAGTGTTGTGCTTGTCAGTCTTCAAGCAGGTCAAGAGTGTCCTAGAGGGCTGGACACCATCAGCAACATACATTTGCATGGAAAATAGAAACACTGTTAAGTTGAGAGCATGGTGGAGTGGTTCACTACAGTTGAGCTTGGTAGTGGTGGATGGCACTTTTGAAGTGTTTGACAGCCAAGGGGGTTGGGAGTTTCTGTTAGGCAAGTCACTGCTTCAAGCCTTTAGAGCCATCCATGACTTTGAGACTACTTCTGTAGAATAAGAGCATAGTGGAGAAGCAGGAGAAGCAGGAAAACTCACCAGGGGGTTCTTTGGGCATGAAACCCCCTCCAAGGCAAGTCAACAACATTTATTTCCAGTTGAGGAGGAATGGATTGACAAGTACAAAAAAACAGACTTATGCAGTTTGTTGCTAGAAGGGACACTTGAAGACCAAGAAAGGATACAGGTGCAGGCTGAGCTATCACAAGGAGACATAGTAGGAGATCATACTGAATCCCCCTCCAGGGAAGTCTCTACAACACTTCATGCAGTAGCTGAAGCTAGGACTGACACACATAATAATGTTGCAGAACCAATGTATGTGATTGGGCAGGAGAGGTCTGAATGGCATGTGAACACTGTCTTCTCCTGTCCAATCACATGCATTGGTTCTGCAACATTATGAATTCACAGATATAGCCATGGTGATTTGCTTTCTAACAAGTCCTGTATTATTCAATTTAGACAAAATTTGACTGAAATATAGTGAAAACACTTTTACACGACTTCTGATATTAAAATCAATAATTCTATGACACATTACACCCTCAAGGGGTTGTAGGAATCAAAATGGCAAAAAACCTGTGTTATTCCTTAGGGCCAATGCTCTCTCACACCAGTTCAGCAAGTCTTTCTAGACAAGACAGTAGATGACATGCTAGCAGTGGAGGTGATCACACCATTTACCTATATGATGTTTGCTGTGTGGCACTGACTGTACTTGCAAAGAAAGCCCATGACAGTCAAGGGCTGATGCTAGATAAACTCAAGCATAAGATCATGACAAGTACATACAGCACAGATTACCACCCAAGTTTGATATGCCACCATATACTGTCCCAGCCTCACCAGATGCAAGCTCACCAAGTCAGCTGGTATATATGTCATGACTTCAATGAAATCAATAAGGTCACCAAGATTGCACCTATGCCTCAGAGTGATATCCATGCTAAGTAACAACATCTTTCTGGTCACACCCAACTGTACATTACATTCTATGTGGAGGGATGTGGCTACTTCAAATACCTGTACATGCCCTTTGGAGTGATAGAAAGACTATCTAAGTTTGCTGATCTGACTACAAACAAGCTGTACAATATTATTGTGAGAGGCATAACAGAGCTTTTCATTGACAATGGTAGCACCATAGCTGATACATTTGAGGAAACTTTGACCAAGCTACACAAGGTGTTGAGCAGAGTGCACCAAGAGAAATTGTCACTCTCACTGAGCAAGCTGCAGTTATTCATAATAGAGGCTGTCTTTCCACATGCTACTGTGGAACCAAAAGATGTACAACCTGATATGTTGAAGCTAACATCCATTGTTAACTGGCCAATTTCTGTGGATACATCTCACCTAGAAAGGTTCTTAGGTTTAACTGAATGGTTCTGCAACTTGATCCAGGGATACTCAAAGCTTGAGAAGTTGTTGCAAGATCTACTATAGGGTGTGGTGATACCAAAAAATATGGGAAAATCTATGTACTGGAGACTCATGAAGGCTTACCAGTTGGCCCCAGTATAGCAGCTAGTGCACACAAAGACATTCCTGGAGTTGAAGGCATGACTCACCTCAGGGCCAGTCCTACAAGCACCTAGATTTGATGGCACACTATTTATCCTTACTACAGATGGTTTGAAAGATGCCTTTGCAGGAGTGTTAGTACATTAGATGACCACAATCCTCCCTGGAGGGAGGGAGGTGACTTGCATATACTTGATAGGGTATGCCTCTAAATGCACTTTAGGAACAGAAGAAAATTACAAACCCTACCTGTTGGAGTTTGCAGCCCTCAAGTACTGCCTGGATTACTTCTCAGATATAGTCTGGAGTTTCTCTGTGGTATGAAAACGGATTGCCAGGCCCTGCACAATGTCCTGATGGTGGACAAGATCAGAACAACATATGCCAGATAGTGGGATGGGGTAGTAGCACACAACATCATTGATGTCAAGCATGTACTGGAAGTCCTGAATATAGCAGATGGCTTGAGCTGCCAATACAAGGGCATGCCCAAGGGTCATGGTGATGGTAGTGAGTAGACAGTGAGCCTAGACCTGGATCCTTGTACAAGGATCACCCACAACCTATTCAGTATAAGCATCAGCTCAGAGATTACAGTGTTATGTAAGAGGTTTGCAGACAAACTATTTTACCTGGAGGTCATTGATGCTATATTGGAATTGGACCAGGACACCAAGCTGTGCAAATGTAAGAGGGCTTGCCACAAAGTATTGCAGTACTGTATTGCAGAAGGCAAGCTGTGATTCATAGGCAGTGGAATGAGAATATGTGCCTGAGTCCAGCATGAATGCCTGATAAGACAGAAGGTGGTCAAGCTGGAAAGAGTAGAACATGAGGCAGGAGGAGGAGGGCACTGGCACCAAGATGCAATCAAGATCATGCTTGTGGATAAGTACTATAGCATCTGGCTTGACAAGTCTATTGTCACAGCAATTATAGAGTGTGTGAGGTGCAAGAACTGTAGAGGTACTCACCTGTATGCCTTGTTGTACCCCATCATGCACTATTACTCCTTCAAGCTGTTGGGCAGGGACTACCTCTCCATGCTAAAGAGCAAGGGTAGGTATCACACAATAGGGTTGTACCTAGATACATGTTTGCAACTTTCAGACTGGGTTCATAAGGCAGTGATTGCTAAAGATAACAAATGAGAACTCAGTATGATACCTGTTGGAGCAGTGCATCTGGGCACTGCCCCAGGCATGATCATGTGATACTTACTTTAGATAGCCACATTCCATATTTGTAGAGGACAAACATGCTGCTACCACTGCATCTCCATGTGAGTACAGCTAGAGGCTCTAGGCAACTGCAAGGAGACATTCTGCATGTCTCTATCTTGGTGATGAGAGTGAGATTTGACTCTCACAACTAGCTTTTTTCTCATTGCTCTTGCACACATCATACTCAGCCAGCACCTGCACTGTCTTATCATATCTTGTTGCAGCCCCACCATAGTCCAGTATCAGTAAAGTCAAGTCCACTCAGCTTTATAGCAGTTGCAGCATACCAGTAACCCATTTTGTCACATCACCATAGGCAGCCTACATAAAAGCAAACAAAAGCCCTCAAAAAGAAAATCAAGCAACACTACAGCTACAACAGCTCCATCTACATTGGCCACACTAGTAACCCCCACTGCTAGCTTGAATACAGCCACACAGCATATACACTTACCGACACCAGATATGCCACCACTAGAACAGCCTGCTACTGCACCTGCAACATTCTTGTACCTCATGTGTATGCTCAAATTGAGCCATCAAGCATTTATTGAAGGATTTTTGAAGGAGGTATCAGGAACACCAGAAGGGAGCCTCTTTCAGGCCCTTTGGAATCATGCTTTGTTGAAGGAATTACCTGTGAAGCCTAGAAGATGGTTGGGATGCTTATGATGCAGGAGTTGAGTCAGGATATGCAGAAGGTCACAAGGATGAATTCAAGAAGGGATAGGCAGCAAAGTTGGCAGAAGGAACAGTTCAGAAGCAAAAAGACTACACCAATGTCAAGGTCCAAACATCAACTACCATTTAGCAACACTTTTTAGCCTCTGCCTCCACTCAGACTGATCTCCAGCTCTGCTCAACTGCAACACAGACACTCTCCAATACTTGCTCATCATTCTTACAAACAGCCAAGCTAACAGACATGTTAGGCCCACACATGACTACCAGCACCACTGTTCAGACATATGCCACTGAACTATATGAGTTTGCTACACCATTGCTTGATCCCTTACCAGTGTCAATAAGCCTGCTAAACACACCACCTGCCCCACTTGACTGGGCAGAGGATACATCATTTACTTATCCATACACACCACCCCCACAATGACATGATTTATCTGCACTACATTCAACTTCAGTTACTGCACTAGGTTTCATGAGGATGCCACAATTTCTGATTTCCCATTTGCCATGCACTTTACCACTTATCACTTGTTGCCAGCCAGTTGGTATTACACCTGGAAAGCCAGTCATCCTAATTCCTGTTAGTGTCACACAGTAATGTTGTACTACTATCAAACTAGCACCTCACACTGCAAAAGCCCTGAAGCTTGACTGGGACCAGGATCCTCACCTTGTTGATCTCAGTTGAGCACTACATGCATTAGGATGGGTTCTGCTATAATTTTAGATTTCGTTTCATTGTTGTTTTCCTGTTGAGGTCTTGTAGCAGCAAGGACACCACCATCTTTAGTTATAGCAAACTTAGTATTACCTAAAGATAACAAATGAGAACTATGTAATGGTGAGTAAAGAAATGTAAAGTAAATAAGGTAAATTCATACCTCTGTATAATACCCATGAGTGTAGCAAACTGAAGTATAATAAGACCAAAAAAACATATTTAAGGTAATGCTAAGTGAACACACATGATACAGGTACAAGACATGTAGATATGCTCATTCTCTAATACTCTCACTTATGTGAAGACATAAGTCCATAGCTTGAGTGAACTTCCAGTGTTTTTCTCATCCCAGTAGTGTTATAAAGATATCTACATCTATATCACCTGTAGGTACATGGCAGACAATTGCTTGTTGCTTGCCAACCAGATTGTTGCATAGATAATGGTATTTCTGCTATATGTGTTTTGTGTGCAACTGTATGTATGATAGTGGCTTGGTTGGTGCAGAGAATTTTGGAGAGACACTTCTGGATATGTCCAATTTCCTCAAAGAAATTTTGTATTCAAGCTAAGTATTAGCTTTTGTAGCACAGACCAATGTACTCTGATTCTGTTGAGGAAAGGGCCACCATAGTTTGGCATTTGCTTGCCCAGCTGATAGCACATTGAACTGAAATGAAAACATATCCTGATGTAGATTTTGACATATCTGAATATCCAGACTAATCTGCATCTGAGTAGCCATGGAAAGATATATCTATGCCTACATCTCTTCCATCAAACTTTAATTCCATAGAGCTCATTGTGTTAAGGTATCACAATGCTTGTTTGGCTGCTATCTAGTGATGATTCTTTGAGTTTGAGCTGAAATGCCCAAGAACTCACACTGCATAGGCAATGTCAGGTCTGGTTCCAAGTATTGCATATATTAAGGAACTGACAATGCTAGAGTATGATACTGACTTGTTTCCAATTTTCATTTTGAAGATAGTTGTATTGTTTTTAGAGTCATTGATGGTTAAGCATGCATTAGATGCCATTGGTGTCCAGACAGCCTTTGATTTTGCTATGCTGCATCATTCAACAACAGATTTTATATATTGATCTTGTGATATATATATGCATTGTTTCTCTTGGTCCTTCCAGATTTTGATACTCAAAATATAAGTAGCAGGATCAAGATCATGCATCTTGAACATCTCAGAGAGTCTGTCCTTTATGAAGTTCATAAAGGATCAAGAATTTGCTGCTAGGATGAAATCATTAACATACATGACAAGGAAGCAGATCTTCCCCTCTTGGTACATATAAAAGCATGTCTTGGTGTTAAAGTATATGAACTCTAGTTCTTATCCAAGGTCAGATTCCATGTTAATCCAGCTTGCTTTAGACTGTATAGTGATTTTTTAAGCTTTCAGCAGTATCTAGCCAGTATGGCAACTCCCTTTGGGAGAGCCATAAAGAGCTCCTCTTTGATTTCTCCATTCAGATAGGCTGTGGTGATGTCCATCTGGTCAAGTTCAAAATTGTACTTTGCAACCAATGCAAGGATTATTCAAATCAATTTGAGGTTTGCAACTGGTGCCCACACCTCCTTGTAGTCAATTTCTTCCTTTTGTGTGAAACTGCAAGCAACCATTCAAACTTTGTAGCATTTGATGTTTCTGCTTCCATTGTACTTAATTCAGAATATGGATTTTGAGGCAATTGGTTTTACACCCTTAGGTATAGGTATGACTTCAAAGGCATCATTTTCAATTAGGTTTTGCAACTCTTCTTGTAGGGAACTTGTCTGTTTTTCCTTCTTGGGACTAGAAAATGCCTCTGAGGTATTTTGTGGTGTTGCCTCATTTGGTGATTTGCTCTGAGAGATGCTGGCAAAGAAAACATCTTCTTCAGACTCTGGATCAAGTGCACTTTCATATGATTTGCTAGCATTACTAAATTGGGGCTCATCAGCACAAGACTGGATATTCAAGAAGGTGCTACAATGAGTGGTAGTTTGGGTGAAATCATTATATTCAATGTGGGAGTGTTTTTCTGCTCTCAACTTCTCTCTCCTCTGCTCCTCTAATTCAACCACACATTGGTAATTACTGTTTTTCACAACTTGCTTTTTGATCTGCATACTTTTCTCTCTAGGAGCTACTTCCACTGTCTTAGAGCTATTAGTGTTTGAATATGGTGCACACTTTCACTTCTTGTGAGATTGACTTGCTTGTGTCTGAGGAATTTCTGCATCTGTGGAGAGTGGTAAGGGTCCCATATCTCTATCTTCTACTGACTTGTCACTTGCCTCTTTTGTGTTAGGTAAGGGCTTATCCCCATCATTGTCATTGGAGTCACTATGAGGTTCAGTTGGTGTGGGATGTGGATTCTTTGACTGTTGAAAGGGGCAGAGGAAATCTGGCTCCAGTTTTCAGCCTTTGTTTCATCTCCCTTTTCAAATATAGGTTCTAAGTCTCTGTCTTCATCAAAATGGATATGGTGACTATGTAATTCCTTCTTGGTTTTTATGTCAAGCAACTTATAAGCTTTCTTCCTGCTGGTATATCCAATAAGGATGACTTTTTGCACTTTTTTAATAAATTTCCCTGCCCTTTTCTCTTTCAGTATCCAGGCATATCCAATTGCCCTAAAGAGGCAGAGCCAGGAGATGTTGACCTTTCAGTTGAATAACTCACTATATGGGACTCACTCTTCTAGCTCTGTTACAGGTGTTCTGCCTATGATCATTATTGCAGCAAGGATGGCATCAGACCAGAATAATTTTAGTAGTTAGATTCAATGAGCATAGTGGTAGATGTGTTCACAAGGAATTGGTTCATGCATTTGGCCAACCCATTTTGTTCTGGAATATCTGTAGTAGTAGTTAGGTGGACAGTTCCTTCTTTTTCTAGTTCTTTTTGGAATTCCCTTGCCATATACTCTCTATTGTCAGATTGGAAAAAGTTGATGATATTTTCTGATAGGTGCAATTTGCTGATCTCTGTTCCCAAAAACTTCTGCATGTCTCTCTTAAATTCTTGGAAACATGCCAAAGTCTTGCTCTTCTTTTTTATAAAGTAGATCCATGGAAATTCTCCATATCTTTTATGAAGCTGATCCAGTATCAGTTTCCATGTCTATCAGAGGGAGTTACAGGTCCTCTAACATCCAAGTGAATTATTTTAAGAGGACAAGATGCAGATTGGCCTGTGTGTTTAAACAGCAGTTTCTTGGATTTTGCAAGTGTGCAAGGCTCACAGAATTTTGGTTTTCCTGATTACTTATCTATCTATCTTCTCAATATATCTATTATGAACCATCTGAGTCAGGTGCTCATGGGATATGTGTCCAAGGCATCAGTGAAGTGTGTTTATAGCTCAATATCTACTTCTAATATGAGCTTAATTCTGAGAGTTTGAAAGAAAACAAAGGTATTTTGGAGGAGGAGATAGCATCACAAATTTTGGGGTGCCAAGAGGTCTATTTTGAGTATCCAACACTGTAGTTCTCATTTGTTATCTTTAGATAATACTAAGTTTGCTACACTCATGGATATTGCACTGAGTTCTCATTTGTTAACTTTAGCAATCACTGCCTTACAAACCCAGCCTGAAAAGTTATAGGCCCTGTAGCCTAAAAGCAATCACAGATCCAGCAAACTCCCAAGAATAGATACATCTCACTCTATACTACAAACTCAATTTTAGCTTTGATCCCCACATGATCATCACAATCATACATTAATATAACACTGCTGCCACAATCTTGACATGATATGTCAAACTACAAATCCACAGCTTGCCCAACCTTGGAAGGCCCAGAAAACTTTCAAATATGGAAGATTTGCATTACTGCAAAACAGCATCCAGAGAAAATATGGGATGTCATAGTAAACCTTACTATCATTCAAGCAGCACCCACTCAAACAGAATCACCTGGAGCACCCATGAGCACCACTTCTCCTCCTACCAGCACTGCAATAGGCCAGCATGTTGACAGCTGGGGCCATACACAATGCCAAGGCTACTGGCATCATTGTGTCATGTATCAACAATCACTTTGCACTAGAAGTAGGTGATCTCACACACATGAAGGAGATGTTTGACAAGCTAGTCAAAATTCATGTCAGCACAAATGTGGGGATTAGTACATTCCATACCTTTGTCAGCAGGCTAAAATTAAAATAGGATGGCTCACTAACCTCTCCAAGCAAACATATCTCCACTATCTCTGCTGCCAACTTGAAGCTCACTGCAATGAAGAAAGAAATAGATTGAGAATTCCTCACATTCATTCTCCTCCACTTGCTTACAGATGATAATATTTAGGAGTCCTTTCAAGCAACAATCTTAAATTCCCTCATGCCCAGAACAACACCCTCTTTTGTCATGCTAGTAAATTGTCTGATGTTCACTGCCACTGCACAGCAAGGAGATTTAAAGGTTGAGGACACCATGAAAGCAATCCTTCCACTTTTCACCTGTGCCAAGTGCAGTCAGTGTGTCTTTCTGACACATGAAGGTGTCAATATTACTTACATTGGAGCTTTTTAGCAAGGGTGTGAACCTGGTCTAATAGGTAGTGGCCTGGGTGTGACCTCTGATTACATAGCACCTTGATCGTAGCTTGGCTATCACTTGCAATGATGACATGATCTGGGAGAGGGCCAGTTAGTTGGGAGAGCATGTGGATATCCATGACTATGCTGACAATTTCTGCTTCATCAATGGTGTGTTCTGCATTGGAGCCAAGGTGGTAATGCAGCAAGGCTACTTCCTTGCAGTCTTTGAAGAGGACTGTGGAGGCTCCAATGCCTCCTTCAAAACCAGATCCATCACAGTAAACAAAGATCTTTGTGTATCTGTGTAGGCATTCAATAGACTTGAGAACTTGGGGCTTGGAGTCTTCAATGTGGGTTGTGAAAGCTGGGTGGTAACTAGGTTAATGGCAGATAGGGTTAATTGTTTCAATATATGGTGGTGAGATGCCTGTGGAAGAAAAAAGATTGTGCAAAGGAGAGCAATGACACTTTACTAGGTAACTTGCAAATTTACTGATCATACTGTGAAGAGGGTGAGAACTTGAGAGAGAAGATAGATGTACTGCTGCTCTGGAGAGAATCTTACTGAAGAGAAGGTCCACTGGCAAAAGGAAAGAGTGAACATTGAGGACATTACCAGCTGTGGTGCTCAAGGCACCTGTTATGATTTTAGCAGCCTTACATTGAGCAAGACAGATTTACAGATTTTTTTAACTGCTGATAGAGAACCAGTGCATTTGGTGCCAGAGTCAGAGACTGAGATATCTGAGAACCAAATATTGGCTGCATATGTGAAGGCAGGTACCACAACTGTATTGTATAGCTAGCAGACACAATGAGCTGGCATACTGCTGAAGATCTTGGAGAGATGGGTGATTTGGTTAATCTGTCAGACAGCTTTTGCTGCTACTCTGTAGATGTGAGCATTCCAGCAGAACTTAGGGTCAAGTACAATACCTAGGTACTTATAATCAGACCTGGTTTTAACAACTTGAGTGGTGGAGGATCTATCAAGGTTGTCACATGTGAGAGTGAGGCCAGGAAGAGTACTATCAAGCTTAGATCTAGGGAAGTTTATACAGGCCAGCTTAGATAGCTTAAAGAGAAAGCAATGGAGGTTAGACTATTTGAAGCCTCCACCAACCCATTTCATCATGTCATGGATAATGTGGTGCATCTCTGAAAAGGTTTTGGCTATGGCAAGGAACATGGTGTCATTTACAAAACCTGAAGTCAGTTTGCTTTTGCATTTCCTGGGTGTGACTAGAGGGAGGGGTGAGTTGTAAAATGTGTAAAAGAGCATAGAAAGTGGGCATCCTTGGGTAGTACCATTGATGATGTCAATCTACTCAGAGAGAAAATCATTGAATTTCAGATGGGTGCACCTGCCAGTAAGCATTTTTTCTATAAGGCAGATGTAGCACTCAGGTACTCCTAGTTCTTTCATATGGTGGATCAGGCACTCCTTGACAGTGTTGGGAAAGGTACCTTGTACATTGAGGAATAAGGCTGTCACCACATTGTCTGAAAGCCAGACATTCTTGATGGTGTTGACCACCAGATGTAAAGCATCAGATGTGTCCCTGCTGGAGCAGCTGACAAACTGATGTGATGGAAGAATGTTGTGCTTTTCAGTCAGGTACAAGAGGTCCTCTGCAATGAGCATAGAGAGCAGCTTGCTGATAATGCTTAGGAGGCCAATCAGGCAGTATGCTTTGCCAATATTGTATAAGGGTTTGTCTGGCTTGCAGAGGACTAGGGTGGTTGAGACTAGCCAGCTCTCATGATAAACATCAAGCTCAAAGACTGCTCTGAAAATGTAGAATAGATGGTCTATAATGGTATTAGCACATTTTTTCAGAACATTTGAAATGCTATCTAGACTAAGAGTATTAAAGCTCAATAGGCCATTTATTGTGGACCTGATCTGGTCACAAGAAAAAAAAGCAGATATTAGGAAAGGGTTTGGGGTAGACAAAGTCTGGGATTGTAGGAGAAAGGGGGGGAGGAGGAAAGAAGGACTCAGCTAGACCTTCAGCCTTCTCACTGTTCAAGGTTGCTATCACTGGAGATTCATTGGTGCTGGTTTTCAGATTGGAAATACAATCACTAGCAAAATCAGTAGGTTCATTGATAGCATACTTGTTTGCTGTGTACATGCCTTGGGCATCAATAAATTCTAGCCATTCATGCAATGGGTTTCCTTGGCTGTCTTTATTGCTTCCTTAAACTTGCAAGAAACTTTGTTGGCTTCAGCTGAGTAGTGGTCCAGTAGATTGCAAAATCTGTATGATTTATTGTTAGTACAGTGCCTCTGGGCCTTGAGCCATTTGAGGTCTTTGTTCCACCACTTTTTGGTGTAAGGACATGGAGTGCTGGGAGGAACAATTTTATCTATTTTTATGACTTTGTGTATAATAGCTGTTAGTGAAGAGACTGTTGAGTGGAATGAGGTCTCTGTGGTGATTTTTACAGCTGGAAGATTGATATTGAGTTCCTCCTTGAGAGCTGTGTTAAATTTCTCCCAATTGACTTTATGGAAGTTATAGAAAAAAAGATAGATAAAGTGAGGGAGTGGAAGTTCAGCTGTCGTAATAATGGGGAGGTGGTCAGCCACTAGAGGCCTAAGGCCAAGGTCTATGTCACAGGAAATAATAGGGTTAGAGTTGGTTTTGTAGAACCACACATTATCTGGATGAGTCTAGTTGTTAGCATGCATTTGGAGAGTGGGCATGTTGCTTGGGAGTGCCATCTCCCTGTTGTACCTCCTTAAGAGGTTGAGCAAGGGAGAGATCAGTTCTTCTGACAAGTCAAGATGACAATTCAAGGGAGATTCCCAGAGTGGGTAGTGGCAGTTGAAGTCTCTAAGCCATAGTATGTGGTCATGGGAGTAGGAAGAAAAGAAGATGAGTGTGAGGAAAGAAATGCCCTAAGTGCTGTTAGTGACTCATTATAGGTGCAGTCATTATAAATGTTGAAGAGAAGAAACTGTGCTTGCCCTTAAGGCAAACTGCAGAGATATCTGTGGAGGGGATATCACAGGAAGTGAAGTCTTCTGTGCAAATGTTAGCATTTATGAGAATAATAGAGCAGGATCTGGATGAACCATCCTTGCAGTGGTCATGTGTATAGATGACTCTCCAGAATCTGGAGGCTTTGGTATTACCTAGGCAGTCCAAGAAAGGTTTCTGGAGCACTATGATGTCTCAGTCATTGGGTAAGGCAGTGTTGAGGAGAGCTGTTTGTGTAGATTTGGATTTACAGACATTTTGTTACCATATTTGGAGACTACCTGGGTAACTTGACTGTGTCACTCTCATTGAGAAGTACCTGGGATCAAGGTACTACTGGATTGAGTGAAGCCAAAATTGTACAGGTTGCCAGTTCTTGAGGGGGCTCAGGATTGCAGTTGGGATTGCAGTTGTTATTGGGAGGCATTCTGCAGGCAGGGGTGGTTGTTGCACTTGGGGCAGGAGGGTGGGTGGATGTCACTGTGAACATTGATGGCTGGTAG
>JABCKO010008101.1:0-14394 GCA_018855915.1 Tephrocybe sp. NHM501043
CTCCCTCCTTGCCCTGTTAATGCTATAGTAGGACATCATGGCCAATGATAGTTGATTTTACCTCCATGAAAGGAGGAATAGAACATCAATCACAGTCAATCACATAAGCCCTTAACCATGAGGAAAATCATGACCTCATAACAGCGATTTGCTTTGAATCTATCATCTGACAAAGTCTCTGCTATGATCAGGGTGTCTACCTTCTCTGGTGAGATTACCATGGATGATGGGTTTCACCTCCACTGACAAGACTGAAATTAGCCCTATTGGCAAGTCCCTTGGAATGAGGGAGATAGTGAGAAGTATGGTCCCTATAGTTAGGGATGACAAGAACTTCCAGCTATACTTCAGCAGTTTGTGCCACATGAATCAAACAATGGTATTGCATGAGGGGTATAAGAAAGGCTGTACATGTAATATCACTATGCCTGGTATAAATAGCATAGTGTTATTATTTCCCATGGGCATTGGCTATAAACAATATCTACTCAGAGTCCAGAAGGAATTTTGAATACAACAAGTTTGAATGGGTACATTTCAAGTGAACAAATAATGAATGGCCCGCTATCAACATTGTGGCATGTGAGCAATACACCTATGTACTGTTCAAACTTTATACTCACCCTTACCTAGCAATTCTTTCACCAATTGTAGTCAATGTCATCTGCACATCTGTTAAGTATGGAATATCTCTGCACTTTCTGTCTTATTCCACTTTAATTTTTGACCAAGGCACCAATGTCCATAGACTACTTCTATCTTGCTATCTATTGGCTTGATCACATTCTCCATAGAAACCTTGCTCAAACTTTACCAGCCAGCATTGATATCCCCAATCTTCATGGACACCACAAGCCTGGTTGACTCTTCTACAGGATAAAATCTCACAATATCTAGACCAAAATATCTAGACTTCAAACAGAAGTGGAGTAGTTAGGCAATCTTCCTGTGAGTTGCATGTATCCATGAGTGTCCTTAGTCACAGTCTATTGTGCAGCCCATCCTGAATGATGCCTTCATTATCTGGCATGTATGGCTTGTCTTCCAGAGGCAAAGGTGGGCATCATATTTTTCCATCTCATTGTGTTTCTTAACTCTTGGTATGTTTCAATTTGCTTCTGGAGACTTTGCAATGGTAATATTGTGGGACAGCATCTACATTGGTGTATTTGTCATTCTTCACTGCCCATGGCACAACTTTAGTTAAAAATGAAACCCTGATCAAGGCTGGTTCCATACTTTTCAGTACATCCATAGCTCTCTCTTTGGGAATGAATTTAGCTGCTACTTGCTTTATTGGTTGGACTCCAAGGTAGAAAGGTTTCTTGTTTCTTCCAATCTGTTGTTGTGACAGCTCAAATACTTGGAATGCCAGATCACACCTCAAATTTATCAAGGCCAATATAAGGAGCAGAGACTGGGCAGGTTTTAAAGTCTCAAATATCTTGGTTCTTCTCACAGACACAGTTGCAGCATACATGATACTTCAGGCAAGTGTACTGGTCATCTCCAAATTTTCCTATTATCCAGTCATTCAAAACTTGTCCAGTTTTTACAGCTGGAGTTACAAATTACAGTAAATCTCAATAACCATACTCTTGAAATCATATATGAGACTATAAATGTCATTTATATTTATATTTTGGTATCACAGCTGGCAGCAAAAGTTGTAGTCATGTGGATCCCTTGTAGGCCTATTATTCTGATGTTCCTAATAGGCCTCATACAGTGAAACCACCTTCATCCAAATCCTATTTGGGACAGAATTGGGGGACAGATCTAGGCTAGTCTGCTGCTAATTTAGAACATTTTGAATTTTTTTTAGTGTTCAGAAGGTTCTAATTTAATGTATGTGGTTGCCAGCTTCCAATTTGGAGGTGCAAAATTTTTGGTGGTGGTACAAATTTAATTCAAAAGGAAATATATTGAATTTCATAAACACAATGTTACCCTATACTACAGATGCCTTATTGCATTTCCACACAAGTATATCAACTAACATTGCCTTGCCTGCACCCAAACCTATCAAGGAGGGGGCACAGCAAGATCTGGGGTCACAGTAGGCCAGTGCAGAGAGCATATGATGTTATTGCTATGTTATTCTCAATGACTCTCGATGCAGACACCTCAATCTGGCTGACTTAAAGGGGGGGACAGAGGAGGAGGATTTTATGGGTTTTGGGAGTGTGATGGCTTTGCTGGAGGGTTTGCTTGCAGATATGGGTACAGTGGAGGTGGACTTAGAAGAGGGCATAGGGGCTTGCATGCAGATATGGAGAATTTGACAGAGTCTGCAATGATCAGTGGGGAGGCTTCAGTGTTGGGCTTGAAGGTAGAGGTGGAGGTTGTGGTGGCCTTTGTGGATATGCTGGCATGCAACATCAATGCAGTGGTGGACTTTAGCACTGGTTGGCCACATTCCTCCTCTGCAAATTAGGCTTCAACAAATGTTGACTAGACTCAGAGATGCTGGGATTACAAAATCAGTTTCTGGAGCTAGAGTCCAGTATATCCAGGCCTGGCGATCACTGAGATTGAGAAGGATACTGGGATAGGGAATGTTGTGGTTGGAAAGAGGTGGTGAATGAGAGATTGGAGAGAGAGTAGTGCAACAGGAGATGTGTTGGGTATTGGAGTAAAGGTGTTGCAGGCTCCTCTTCTAATGCTTCTGTCCATAGAAGAAAGTGCATCCTTATCAGCTGGCCAAATGTATAATTCTCATTTGTGCTAACAGATCTGCTTCCAGACCTCAAGTGGGTGTGTTCATTGGAGTAGTATGGATCTTCCTCCAGTCAAGCCATGGACAAGTTGGCATGCAAACAGATAGCAATCTGCACAAGTTCCAGAGAGGAATATGAAGCTGTGCCAATGTTTTGCATTGAGGACTGTGCCCAGTATTGTACTGACATGGAGATTGACCCAGCTTAAAAATGCAAAGACAAGGTATGAGAGTTCAACAGGCAGTGAAGGGAGAGATTGCTTCCACATCCATAAGGGATGTTTGTGGGCTGGGAGCTGAAGGGGACAACAACCCCACAAGGTCTTCCCTTTCTGCTGCATCATGTGATGCTTCAGAAGTTGCATCATCTAATAGACTATTCCCTTCATCTGAGCCTATATCAGGAGAGGCAAGTGAGTCAGAATCAGTATAGGTGGCCATGATGAGCCAGGAGTGGCAGAGGCCAGCATATTCATCATGGTGGATTCTGCCACTGTCATTGAAGTTGTTTCTGTTGTGGTGGCATGCAGATTGTAAGCTGTGAGGCAGGGATCAATTTGCAGTTTTGGAATGTTGCAGTAGGTGTTGGTTCCTTGCATGAATAGGTGGCTGACTTGAGGGTAGATGGGGCCATATAAGGATGTTTTGGCACAATATGTGGAGATTGACTTTATAGATGTTATGGGGAAGCAGGCAATAAAGAATAGTGTGAAGAGAGAAGGAAGGAGGGTCACATGCACTCATTACAGTAAGTGCATTGCCTTGGAAGTTGGGATCATTCAACATTGTGTTCAGGAGGAGAGCATGTGCCCACATGGCCTTGAGATGCTTGAAGATGGACAGGAGGTGCAAGAGGCTGTCAGTTATTTGCCTTTAACCCATCATGAAATACATTAGCTCAAAGCTTTCCTAGGAGGATGTGAACAAGACTTACAGCTGCAAAGTCCAAGGGCCTTTAGTACCTCTCTGCTGTCCATGAGACTGTGAACAACAGCTACAACAGTGCCATATATACTCATATCAGTGAAAGTTGGGCACACATAGAATAATACAATGCTTAACTTGTACCCTGCATTTGCCCACATAATCTTTGTCATGACCAGTTTATGAAAAACTGTAGCAAAACTGCTATTGATGTCTTCTGCATGTTCAAGTTTCCTGTGCACATTTGATTGTTGTATATCGGTGAGACCAATGACAGTACAATAGATTGCTCTGATCTCAGCAGAGATTGTCATGAGAACAGTATGGTATCTGCTGATTGTTTTTGCAGAGGGGAGGAAGGATACAATGGTGTTGAGGGGTTTATATAAATGTATAGGCTTTGTGGTTGTGAAAAAAGTCACAAGAGAGAAATGAAGGATCAACAAACATAGATTTCATACATGTATTGGCAGTGGTGTGGGTGTGACTGTGACCCACCTAGCTACACCTTACCAACTCTATCTCTCCATCCCCTATTCCCTTTAGTATTAGTTAGCTTGATCTACATATATAAGTAGTGGACTTGTATTGTAGATAAGGGAGCTTTCAGAATCCAGGACTTAAACCAGTTTTACCTGCAAGGCTCCTTCCTGTGTGATGCAACATCTGCTCAATATAGCAGCCTCTCATCACATATTTTGAACTCACAACAGTCCTAACCCCTTGCTTTTGTGTTTGTTGACTCTTGTCTGGTAGAAACCCTTGGATTGATTACCTGCAGACTATCCCATTCATGAGTCAAACAGTTTTTATCCATAGACTAACAGTATGCTACCCAGATACCTGTTCTAACCTGTATCAACTGCTGCTGCAGCCATAGTATGTTCAGCTGACACATTGAAAGCTATGGGACTTGATAATGTTCACCATGAGCCCCAGCTAATGCCTAGTCCAGATGTTGTAGCTGCAACCCTTTGTCATCAAAAAATGGATCATGAGCCAGCCAAAACCCTGGCTGCGCTCTTTCATGAGCCAGCCATACCCCCACCCCCTCTGCAAGACAGGAAGACCCCCCTTTGGACTTATTCTAGGGAGACTTCCCACCATCAGTGTGGAAGCCAGATGGCTTTAAATATACTACTTTTATGAGACCTGAATTCATTTGAATTCATGATATTTGAATATACTGTATGTCTACACTGTCAATGGGTAGTTGTTGAAGATGTTGATATGGATGCTGTGAGGCATGCTCTGAGATCATACCATATTCTATAGATGATACAAGACTTGATGAATTCTTTCAAGAATTATCTAGCTTCTGCTTTCCAACTGAGTCTTATGAATATCAATACAAACAGCTTGAAAGGTTTAATCAAGGAAAGCATACCATATAAGAGTATATTGCAGAGTGCAGAGCTTGAAGACATTTTGTGTACCATAGGATTTGTTAGCATCACTAGACATATTGCTAGATTGTTTAATGGCTTCCATACCTCAATCCAAAAGGTTTATATCATGATAGCCTGAGCCCCAAATCCTCTTCATTAAATAGGGTCATAGCACATGTTAAATTCTTTGAAATGGCTGAGGAGATAAATATTGAGAGCTGGAACCATGTGTAATCACTGGATATACATATCAAACTTGTCACAGTGTTAAGATTTGAAAGCCCAACACCATGCTGGTAACAACTTGAAGAAAAATTGCCATCAGTTATCTCACTCTGAAATTCCTTTGAAATGATTTCTCATCAGTATGAGGTAATCCTGAACAATGTGTCATGCCTACAACCAGTCAATTGAAGGTATGGCAGCTGAAAGAGCATCAGCATTAGTCAAATCCACATGCAATGAGCAGAATCCCACTCACCAGTCACACCTCTGGCCATGAACTGGTTCATCACAATCCCATTTGCATAAATGCAGTGCAATTAGATATATAATCCTGAATGATTGTAAAGGACTGGTCAAAATGGTTCTACACTCAATGAACAAGACTATTACACACCTGCACTACCTTGGCCTAGAGAAATGTCAATTTTATGATATGAATAGTGATAGTGAGATAAGATATCAATGGCTTATAGATACTGTCATCAGTCCAGTATAAAGAAAGAATTGTCAATAAGAATCAAGTTTCTAGTGAATGAAGTCACTCACCAGGTTTTCCCGTGCAGTGATGATTTGTACAGCAAGAGAGTCTGTACATCATATTTGAGTTGATCCTTGTTTAAGATCTGTAGCTATTTATATTTGATAGTTTTGTGTTGTTCAAGTTTAGAATGAAATCAGTGACCCTCTCCAACTCATGATCAGCCTTGTCTTCAGCAGCAGCCTTATCTCTTTCCTCCAAAGAAGTCCCACCCAATGCATGAGATAATGGTACACCTCCAGATACTGTCTTGTGATGTACACTAGCTTTGTGAAGGCCAGTATAATATGGTTGTTTGGCCCAAGGTGCTTGAGATGGATGTCATTAATTGCTTTGCAAAGTTTCCATCAGAGTTGCAGCTCTATGCAAAGGAGTAGATCATCCCATGCAAGCTGAGAGATTGTTTTTTCCATCAAGTTAGCTTCATCTTTGACCCATGTACAAAGGTGACAGATTTCAACATTTAAGCATACAATTTCCTTGTGTGCAGCTGTAATTTAAAGTATTTTTGTGTTGCTTCTCATCAAGCAGGCTGCATCCATGGCTCATTGAATATATCTGATTGTGAAAACCATAAAAGATCAAATTCACCAAGGAAACTGTACTTGACCATTTCTTTCCAGGATAGCACCAGGCAAGGAGGATTGAGTTTGGCTGCCTGAGTATTATAACAATTTAGGGCATTGCAAATTGCCTCTGAGCACCGTTGAAGAGCCTTTCCAATGTGTCTATGCAGTTTATACCCTGTAATGGCCATTAGATTAGACACCCAAGAAGATATCCATGTCTGCACCACTTCCAGAAGTACTCATCTTGGTAAGCTCAAAAAGCCACATCATAACCAACCTCTCAAGCTCATCTAGAGCCTTTGTATAGTTGGTCTGAATGTTCTGCTGGTAATACTCCTTATATTCAGCTGAAGACTCTGTCCATTGCTCCTGTATATCCAAACTGTTCTCAATAGTTTTGACATGCTTCTCCACATTCTGAAGCATCATATAAGCAGTGTCAACATGCCAATGTATGCACCTAATTGCAGCATGTATATCACTTCCAGCCACACTTGTAAAAATGGTATTAGCAACTGCACATGTCTTGTTCCATTCTTTCCTGAGATATTGTATAAGTGAGTGATAAAAGAGTGCCAATCGCTTATATTCTCTTACTGGCACTGATAAAGATCATTCAGCAATTGGACATACTGCGTTTTTAGTGTGATTGTTGGCAATTCAGTCTTCAATTCTTTGAGATACCTCCTCTCCACTTGAAAGTACTCCTCAAAATCCTCATCAGAGATGTCAAGTGTGTCCTTAACAATTTGTAACTTGCCTTCAAGTGAGCACCCTTGGTCTCACTCTATTATCATGCAATCTCCCTGCTAGCAGCAATGCACCCATATCCCTTTATTTCAAAGCTGGAAAAGTTGCAAAGGACCATCAGCTGGTTCAACTTTGACATCAGCAACTTTTTCTCCCCCTTCCTCAAGTCCTCCTTTATCTGCTCTTGCAACATGTCCCATGGCTTCACTTCTAACAAACTTGGCAGGATAGCCTCATCCTCCTCCTCCTCCCAAGCTTCCTCTTTGATCTCCTCTAACAAGGGGGGTGGAATTGAATAAAATCTGACACTTTCATTGCAAATATGTACTTCAGCTTCTGGTGGTGGATCTGGACCTCAACACTTTCCTTGCAAACTTGAATTTCAGCTTTGTTATTGCTGCATTTGGACTCAGAGGTACAAGGCACTCAGGTTGCTGTCTTTACGGTGAATCCAAAAGCATCCAACTTCTCCTAGTTCTTCCATGCTTCCTTGTAGCAATGAGCAGTCCTTGGACATTTGCTCATTACATCAGGGCCCTTAATATATGACTTTGGCCTCTCTATCATTGGGTGAGTCTTTGATCTCTTATCACATCAACCTGACACTGACTTTGTTTGTTTGTCTTCTTCTTCATTGTGTATGGGAACCAATCTGGATCCTGAGGATCTTTGCCATGTGCCACTGCCAAACCAACCATCTTCCAGGCAGTGAATTAGCTAGCCATACATGGAGAGTAAGGGACCTGTTTAGATAGTGTCAAGAATGGCATGTAAAAAGGATAGAAATGAACTCTTACATTATGAAGATGACATAGAGCTTTACATTCAGCCTCAATACTGAATCATGGAGAAGTCCAGTGTGTCTGACCAAATACAGCCAGAATCTCTAGTGAGATGGCATTTGGTGGCTTGAGGGGAGCTACACCAATATAGCCATGTCGAAGGAGGGTTTTGGTGGGGTAAATGTCAACCTTGAAAGCCCCAAAGCTCTTTTCAAGACCGAGCTTGATAAGATACATAAGCACCAAGGCAAAACAACAGATAGGGAAAACATACAGAACATATCAAAGAGATCAATTTGAAAGATAACATCAGAAAATTCCTTCTCCTCTAGAGGACCACCGGCACATGAATGGAATTCCAAAAAGGCTTTCACTAGCTTATCCATTTGCAGCTCCCAATGCTCTGTCTGGATTTCAATACAATTGTGGCAGGTACAATGGTCAGGACAGCAACTGTTGAAACGTCATTCTCAGATCTTAAATGAAAATCACTCCAGCTTACTAGCCAATGGATTGTGCTGAACCATCTGCTAGATCATCAAATACTTCAAATTCACTGCCCTCATGACTAACATCAAAGCCTTCCTCGCCCGGTGGGACTGTATGTGAGACAGCAGCAACATCATTGTCTAAGTAGCCGGCATCAACATCCATTTGCTCAACTGCATCGCAGTCCTCTTGAGAAAGTGCTGTCGGACGACCAAGTATTAGAGATGGATGATGAAATGACAGCCATAGAATTACCCTGTATAGCATTTTGATGCTTTTGGACCTGAATGGCATACCGCTTTGGTTGTTTGATTGCAGAGAGTGTTGTTACTTGCTGGTGGGAGCAATGGAATGTATGTTTCACCACAGCATGGTGAGATAGGGAGTGTTTCGTTGCCTTGGTGTTGCAAGGAGTCATATATAACAAAAAGGAAGTGAAGGCCTATCTGAAGTAGTAGCAAAACATGTTGCTCACCTTTGGCTGTTCATGTATTCTTTACACTAAGTAATCTGTGGCTCAGAGCCTTCAACACTCAAAGTTTAGCTGGAACTAATGGGAAGTCAACAACAATGTCAGGATTATGAACAGAATAAACAGAGTAAGAACAGTGCCACTGTCGGACAATCAAGAGAAGTGAAGAAAGTTCACACAGGACCCTGAATAGAATGTTGACAAACTTAATCATGTAATCGTAGTGTAGATGCAGTCAAAGTTGTATAGATTAGGTTTCAAGACAAATAGACAATCTTCATAAACATAGTGAATAAAAACCTTACGGAGAAAGTCAAATGAGATAGCTTGACACGTTCCATGTAATCTGAATCTAACAGAAGAGAAAGATGAGAGTAAATGAAGGCGAGGCACAAAGCATAGAGAACGATAAGCATGATGGCGGGAGGATGAGAAAGGGCGTGGGAGAAGGGCCAGCAGTGACGAACAACAATACCTGACCGACGCGAGAGAAGGCGGGATTTGGGCGGGATGACAGGAATAGCCGATTTTGAGTAGGCGCCCGGAAGGAAGCGGAAACGGATTAAACATACCGGTTACCCGGTGCCCGAATACTCAACAAGAAGGGGACCAAGTTCTTAGAGGCGTGTTTAGGTATAGAAGAATTTGAGCCTAAACATTAGTGGGTGTGGCACAACCAAGAACCATCATTATTCGGCTCACATCGTGGAAAGGCCAGGTGCAAACAGGTGGGTCTGTGGCCCGTGACTGTCGATTTGATTGAAATGGTACAGTATATCCAGCACTCAACATCTTCCTTGTCCATGAAACATTTGCCATTACAGCCATAAATGACTTTTGCGAATCACTTGGATTCACTCCTGCATAGTCGTTAAACTTTGCAATGGATTCTTGTGCCCTTATAAAATCGCATGGTGGAGCACGCTATCTGCTTGATGTGGAGAATTAAAATGGCCGTGAACCACCCAGTTGCCCTGACAGTATGCGCCTGACGTGTAGAATCATTGGGAATCACCTTTTCTTGTAAATACTACTTTGACTGCATAGTACTCGGGTTTGTCGGTTGATAAAGCAAAACACAAGCAGCCTTGGCCTTTACAATGTGATAAAAGATTTGAGCCAATTACGTCTTGATCTTAGTTGAACGAGTAGATCCTCCATCCCTGAGCTTGTTAAGCAATTACTCATGTGAGCTCCAGATCTACAGACTAAGCTTGACAAAAAGAAAGAGCCCTGTAGCCCTAGCGATATCGATTGAAAAGAATCTGACCTTGGCTCCGTATCCTAAGCGAAACAGAGCCACTCAACTAGCTTGTATCGCATGCGGCGTACTGTAAGTGCCCTGATACACAGCTTCAGTAGGACAAGGCAGTTGAGGACTTGGGCCCTATCATGCAACCTCGAGTCGATCGAGAGTTCCCGGTTATGCTTAGTAAGTGCATGGATGGGCATTTGAGGCCAGTCCTCAATCTCTTGACATGCATGCCAGTGCACAGCTATATAGCTTCGTGATCCGTGTGTGAGTCTAGGGAGACAGGACACGATGCGTGCACATGGAAAACACAATGATAAAAGAAGATGGTACTGTTTGAATTTTGTGGGAAGTGAGCACGTGTGAGCGGGGATACGGATGAAAAGAGCGAGGAGCGCACATTTGTTATTGGTCCTATGTGACTCGCATCCTCTTAAAGTTCGGAGTCCGGCGTCATTGCAGTCATTGCAGGGTTGGAAGTTGGAACTCACCGTGGTACGTCATCAATCAATATGTTTTGATCCAGGCAAGTTGCAATCATGATGCTCCACCCACGATGCCCACCAACAATCCCTCTCCCATAATGCACCACCAGGAATCTGTTACGCTTCGAGACCTTGCACGCGAACCGGATGGTGGAGTTCTGGAGAGCGAGGAGTATCTGGTCCGCTGAGGGGAAGGACGGAAAGGCAAGGAGAGGAGGGATAGTTTGTAGTTTAGCACTGGGTACAGGCTGATACAGTACGTGGAGCTAATGGGCTGGGCCGACAAGTTGTGTTGCTGCTTCCTCCATCCTTGCCCTGTTAACGCAATCGCAGACCTCCTCACGGGAACCAACCACACTATCCATGCGCGCTCTCTCCTCTGCCTCCTCGTCCACATTCAACACATTCATCATGTCCCTGTCCACCGGCACGCTGAGCTGCTCTACGCCGAGTCCCTTGTCCTCAGAGCCCTCCTCAGCATCGTCTACTCCACCAGTCTCCCCTATTGGAGTGCTCCCTTGGCCCGCCGACGGACTAGTAGCGCTCAAGGATGAAGACTATTCGATTGTGGGACTGAGGCCTTGACAGAAATTCTGCAGGGTGAACGCCGTTGGTGCGCAATAACTTATCAGTTCTGTACATGGCTCACCTTCATCCAGAAACTCTTTGCAATCCATGCTCTATTCTCTCAGCCTCAAAGAGGCCTGATTATGGGCATCTAATATGAGATATAATTTGTTCCGGAGTGATTAGTACAGGCAGAGGGAGAGGGCTCTACACAAGCTATACGTGCGCGTAGGATACATGAATGACGGTAGTATTATTGGGTGCATGAGAGTGGTAAAATCAAGGAGTGGTTCCCGCATTCAAATTTCATACAGGACTCAAGTTCGAAGTCCAGGTCGTTGGAGGGTGGACCATAAGTCACCTGACGTCATTTATGATCACGGATCAATCAATGACAATCTATGTTCATCGCCTACCAACACCCCTGACGTGTTAGACATGACAACCAACGGCGGTCCTGCCACTGCTCGAGGCTTTGTGTAGCTGCAATCCGGCGGCGTCGTCATTTTCCATATGCCCTCCCTGTACCCTCGCACCCCCGCCATCGTACGCCATGGTCTACACATGCGCGCTTCCCACAATGAACCTGTACGACCCCACCTAGGTGCCACAAAACTTGCCTGGGATGGGCCTTGTGCTTGAGAGAAAAGAATACGTCGTGGCTGAGGAGATGGAGAGAAGAGTGAGGAAGGAGGCAACAGATCATGTGGGTATAGGCTGATGAGATGTGTTGCTGCTCCCTCCCTTCTTCCTTTATTTTTAACATATCTATGTACTTCTTACAGCATGATGTGGAGCTCCTATGCACCTAGTGCCTCATTCAAATTGATTTAGATTCTCAATCCTCGCTGACTTTATCTCAATGGTAACACAAAAGTAGGAAACGAAAGCCGACCAAACGGGCTGGATCCAAGTCGCGAGATAACTCTACCTTGAAGGGAACATACGACCTCACGACAGCCAGTAACTTTAGATCCGACCACGTCTCCAGCTCCCAACTTCTCTAGTCGGATTCTGATGGGGCTCACGGCGAGTTCCTTGAAAGATGGAGATGGTGAGAAATCCAATCCCTTATAATTAGGATGTGTGACCTAATGCTATCCATGAGTTCTTTTTCCATATTGTAAATGATGATGTTGCATTGAAGGGATTACAAGCAACAGTGTGCGATATCGGCGCGGCAGACAAAAATAGTATAGTATTAGTATCACCCGCAGGTGTATGGACGTTGTAATGCTTCGCAAGTAATTTTTAATGCAATCAGTTTGGATGGGTCTGTTCATGTGAACAATAATCCTTGGCTTGCAGCCGTCCCAATTGCGCTACATGAGCCATACACCTGTGGAGTGACTCCACAGGTGTTCATCTTCATATCAACCTTTTTGTTTCTATCTGGATAAGCAACACCAGAATAGCATTTGTATCAGGGAGCCTCCTGTTTCGACGTCAATCATGGACTCCACAGCGTAGACTGTAGCTGTCAAACAAGTAAGATCTGTGCACACTACAAATACCCAGCCTGGCAAAACTCCTATCCCCGTTTCCTACGCTGAAAAACACAATTCCAATTCCTACACCTCTCACCACATTGCCAATTATTTCTACCCTTCTTGACATGACACCCTTAGAAAGGTTCGTATTACAGGGAGCTGGTGAAATAATGGTTCTCCACATAGTTGATGTAGCAGTCTTTGGACTTCTTTATGGTGATCTCGTTATAACTTTTCAAACTCCATACTCACTCTCATCTAGCAATCCTCGCACCAATTGTGGCTAACGTCATCTACTCATCCATTGAGTACTGAATGCTTCTGTGCACTTTCCTTTTGATTCCACGTTGATTTTATAACAAGGCGCCAAAGCTCATGGAGTACTTCAATCTTGCTATCTGTTGGCTTGGTCACATTCTCCATAGAAACCTTGCTTGAATTATACATTCCAGCATTGATATCCCCAATCTTCATGGACACCACAAGCCTGGCCGACTCTGCTGTACAATACAATCTCAAAACAATGAGACTCCAGACAATTAAGGAGTGGCTGTCAGATGTTCCCGTAAGTTCTACATATCAATGTGCTTCCTTGGTCACAGTCTGCTTGCATAGCCCGTCTTGAATGATGCCTTCATTATCTGGCGTGCATGGGTTGTCTTCCAGAGGCGAAGATGGGCATCGTATCTTTCCATCTCATTGTGTTTCTTAACCCTTGGTATGTTTCAATTCACTTCTGGGCACTTTGCAAATGATAACATTCTGGGACAGCATTTACATTGGTCTATTTGTCATTCTACACTGCCAAGGATGAAGTTCTAAATGAAAAGGGAACCACCATCAATGATGAAGGCATATCTTTTGCTACATCCAAATTTCTCTCATCTACATACCATTTGTCATTCCTCACTGCCAAGGGTGGAAGACGAAGTAAAAAGGAGACCATCCTCAAGACCGACAACATACTTTTAAGTACATCTCTGGCTCTCTCATTGGCAACGAATTTGGCTGCTACTTGTTTTATTGGTTGGATTTCCAGGTACAAAGGTTTCTCGTTGCTGGCAATCTGTTGCTGTGACACCTCAAATACTTGGAATGCCAGATCACACCTCAGGTTTATCAGGGGCAATATCAGGGGCAAAGAACAGGCGGTGTTTAAAGTCTCAAGGATCTTGGTGCTTCTGGTAGACACAGGAGCAGCATACATGATTCTTCAGGCAAGTATACTGGTCATCTCCTAATTTGCCTATTATTGAGTCTTTCAAAACTTGTCCAGTTTTTGCAGCTGGTGTTACAAATCACAGGCAATCTCAACAATAATACTTTTTCAATGACATATGAGACTATATCCAACATTTACATTTGTATTTCAGTATGTCATGACTTTGCCAAATGCCGATTCACCCCAAGATGTACTCAATGTATGCCAGCTTGTATATCCAGCACTCACCATCTTCCTTGTCCATGGACCATTTTCCATTGTTGCCATGAATGACACTGTCATATCATTGCATGAATCGCTTGGATCCACTCCTGCATAGTTGCCAAACTTTGCAATGGATTCTTGTGCCTTCATCGAATCACATGACTGATCACACTATCTCTTGATGCGGATAATTGAAATGGCCGTGGACCATCCAGTTGTTCTGAAAGTATCCACTTGATGCGTAGAATCATTTGCAATTGCCTATTCTTATCAAAGACTACTTTCAATGCATAGTACTAGGGCTTGTCACTTCATGAA
>JABCKO010008102.1:0-14313 GCA_018855915.1 Tephrocybe sp. NHM501043
TAAGACATATAGCTTCATTTTTTGATGACATATTTTGCCATCCAAAAATGTACTCAAAAATAAACCACATGATCAAAACAAAAATATAAAAAATAACATGCTCAGTTAACATGATCAGTCATATGGAAACAAGTCCCATGGCTTCATTCTTTAAGGACATTTTGAATTTCCAAAGCTGGCTCACATATTATACCTGTATATGCGGGCAAAAAATTAAATTTAAAAAAATTAAATTAAATTGAGCATGGCAAGCAAGAAAGTGACTGTAAAAGCCACCAACACTGTTGGTGCTAGATAGCTTGAAGTTTATACTATATGTAATGATTTTGCAGCAACAAGTTGAGCATATAATACATTACAAGATGGTGTTCAAATTACTATTGTGTACTATGTAAACACTAACTGCATATGTAGAGCACAAGAATAGAGAAATAGTATAATTATACACTGCACAGATAACTGAGGAAAGCACCATCACAGCCAACACAATGGCATTTTGGGCATATTCAGGGCTTCTGCTTCAAAATTTTGATATTTGGGCCTTCAACATCTTCATCTACAGCAATAGCCCTTTTTGAAACAAGTTGGAGGTGGTGGGTGCCCCCCATAATGGAAGTGAACTGCAGATTGTTGTAACAAGTGGCAGCCCAGGTAGTGCATGATCTTCTATGACTTGACAATAGCATTTGGATTTTCCTTTGATAGATCAACCTGATCATGGACTGATTGAGGCTGCATGGAAGTGGCATGGGGGATGATGCTAGAAGAAAGGGATAGAGTTTGGACAATGTTATTGAAAGTAACTTAATTGATCAAAATTGAGTTCTTCTCATTTGCATTTTCCTCCCACTTCTTCCAATAGGATTTAAGATGCTCAGGAAGCTATATAAAAATTTCTTCATTAAGAGACTCAAAGCACAATCATCAAGGAACACACCTTGTAAAAGATAGTTAACCCATTAGCATGATTATTCCATGCTGTTGCAACATCATTCCAGTTGAGTTCAGTATGTTCAGAGAAAAAGCCCTCAGGATTTGCTAAGAGTAACCTAAAGAGTGCTTGCTCATCTGGTGTATGGATGGGGTGAATTGCAACATGAGTGTTCTGATGTAATACAAGATAGTGATGCCAAATTTTGACTTTGTGTGCAAACTGGGGATGATACACCAACATTCCTAATACTCCCTAAATTCTTGAGGAAGCAGAAGGGTGCCAAATACTTCTGTAGAACAAATGAAATTGTTGCCATTGCAAAGAAAAGCATGTTGAGAGTGAGTCAAGAAGTTTTGAAATGTGATTCTGTGTCCAATTGTCAAATGAACCATTGTACAGCACTATAGTGCAGTTGAAAGTCCCAACAATCAGTGAGGAAAAGATTGAAGAATGACTGAATAGTTGCCCACTTTCAAGTTGTCATACAAGGCATAGTCTCAAAGTAGCTTGAGAGCAAAAGCAGGTACAACATTGAAGGAACCAAACCAGCAGATGACATTTTGATGAACTCCACCTTCAATTCCAGGTGTACCATAGTAGCATCAGCAGTGAAGCAATCCAAATTTGTCATGTTTTTGTGCATAGTATAAGGTAACACCAGGTAGATCAGAATAATAATCATGCAAAATATTTTTGAGAGAATTCTTTGCAATATCCCAGCATCTTTGATTGAGAAGAGGGAGCCCAGTCTTTGCATCCTTCAAAGGGCCAAATGCTTGAATCACCTGAGTAATGTAAGGGAGCAAATCCTCAGGAGGGGGAATAAAGCATTTGATACATTGGAACAACCAACTAGGATAATATGAGAGCATGTAATCCCACTTGACTCCTCTTGTAGCTAGAAATGCCTCAATTGATGTCTTATCCTCAGCATTTTAGAGAAAAAATGTATTGTGTAGTACATGAGCAAAGAGGCAGCAAAGACCATGCTGAACAGATATAGTAAACTGATTCATAAGATGTCAAATGTTGCCAAAAACACTTGATCATTTGAGTCCCGAGTTTGAAGTGCACATATCTAGGGATTCTGCAAGAGTGAAAAGGAGAATAGAATAATCAATACTAGTGTGATCTGAAATGGCAGCTTCAGAATTCTGATTATGATCATCAACAATATCACTGTCATTGTATCAGGTGGATGTTCCAGTATTAGACTCAGAAGCAGTTGCAGTGTCAGATTCATGGGTTGAAGAATAAATAATAGTGTTGGGGTGTAGACCTGGCCCTAACTGTACTCCTGAAGTTAGTGTGGGGCTATAAGCTGTGGCTGAATTATCATGTATTTTAAGATGCTTTAGTTTATGGATGAGATTTTATAGTGAGGAGGAGAAAGAACTGGGTGGAATAGGTTGCTTTGAGTTTAATGTGACAAGATTACTAGGAATAAGATGGCCAGGTACCAAGATAGATGTTATTGTAACCACAAGGTGAGTTATTGTCACATTAATATTGCTGAGGGTTTTTGGTTGATCAGGAGTTATGAAGCCATGAGCAACTACAACTGACTAATCAGAAGATAAAAGTGATACTGCTGTACCACCTGCTGTTTCCCATGTAGCTTCCAAAGAAGTAGCCACATAATTTAGGCCACAAAAATCTTTCCATCTAGCATATACATCAGGACCTGCATGGGACTTCTGAGACTCAGTCAACTCAGAGTTTTCCTCTGCAGTACTAATCCAGATTGAAGGGTCTTTGGGCAAAAACTGCAGCAAGACTTGTGATGTAAGATCTGCAAGTCCTATTCCTGCATGAGAAGTAATGTTTTTTTCCTTTGCTAACTGCCCAAACTCAATGGCACCCACAAATGCCTGATCCTTCTCTGTGAACTTGCAATCCTTGAATAATCATTTTAAGTTGGCATTAATTTTCATGCTAACTTTGAGAATCCAAGGAGAGTGCAAGGTCAACAGAGCATTTGGAAGACCTGTTCTCCAATACTGATGCAACTATAAATGTGAAATCATATTAGCAGTTTTTATACACTAATAGAGAATATATACATACTAGAATCAGAAAAATCTCATGCTCAAATGCTAGTGAGATAAGTGCTACAGAACCCTGTATTCCATTTTCTATGTCCACCAACCATTCCATATCCATTGCTATGAAGAAATCCTGATTGTTGATAAGGCTTTCCATTATAGTATTGAGACAAGTGTTGACCTGAAAACAAGAGCTGAGTTGTGTAACATTCCAGTCTCCAGGAAAAGTGAGTTGGGGAAAAACTGTGATGTCCAGCAAAGGTACAATGCCTGCTTGAAGTGACAGTAATGTTTTTCCAATTCAGGTTTATCTATCCATAGCATATCTGTCATGACTGCACCAATTGGCTTGTGACCATACATCTCCAAAGATTTCAAAATAGTTTGAAGTACAGGCATAAATTGTGAATGGGATTTTGATGGCATAAGAATCATGCTCCAAATTTCAACAAACTCATTGATACTGGTATGAAGGCCACCAGCAAATATGGTTTCATAAGAGACTTTGCCTAAGTGATGAATAACCTGCATAAACATTCCTGAGGCTCTGAATTGTAGTCTAAAATATACTACTTACCTTGTAGCTGTGATCCACTTGCAACAATGCAACTGAAAGCATACCCATATGCTGGTCCATCCCAGTAGCCTGAGAAGTGATGTAGTTGATGTAGAATTGGCAAAAGTAGGCTGGCAATGGGACAAAACTAGCATAACTATCTTTGTTATCAAAGAGACTGAATGGAAGAAATTTTAATAGAAACTGAGCAGTACTTGATTGTGAATGAATGAGAACTGCTTCAAGATATTGTACATATAAATGTTTATGATGTTGAACATGTTATGTGCATATCATTTCTGCAAAAGATCTGGGGCCAATGCTGCATTGAAAGCATAATCACATTAATGAGATTACATAGTCAGTAAGACTGCTGCAATATGTAAGATGATGTGTGAAGTGCACAGCTAGGGTCCACAGTAGTGCCAAGATCAATTTGGGGCTCCACCTGAGAAATGTCTTTTGACATGCTAGATTTGGGTATATGTAGCAGTATCTGATGATGTAAATGCACTCTTCTAGGTCTACAACAAGCTGTGGGTGCTCTGGCCACTCCTTAGCAAAAAGGTACTGTGCTCCTCCTTTTGTAGCTGAGTGCAAGGCATCTAGACAACAGGGACACAGGATTTTGAGCCCATTGCAAATAAGGTGAGGAATCCAGAGCTAGTGTATTGGATTGAAGTAGTCATTAGGGCAGGGTTGAAATTTGTGCATAGTATGAAAGCACAATGACAATAGACCATTGAAGAATGTGCCATGATCATAGTATGTAGGCTTCTGTGAAGCATTTTTTGCAATCTCAGATACTAATTGTTCTCATGTTCAGCATAATGCTGAAGTAGCCATGAGAGAAGAGAAGCCCTTTTCTGCTTTGAGGAGCCTGCATCTGGTATATCTCTAGTTCCATTCTTATCATCATCTGGAACTGACTGGAATTCTGCTCCCTTCACATTCTCTGTATCACACAAACCATCATCTAACATGTAATCAACATTATCTTCTTCATTGTCTACAAATGCTATCAAAGTATATGAGGACAGCACAGTGACATTTGCCAACAGACATACCTGGTACTGTTGCTGATGTGTTACCTGATGAAAGTCCTCAGCCATGCAGCAGAGACCAGCCACTACCTGATTGAGAGCCTATAATGTGAGTTATAATAAGTAATTATCATTGAATGATACAAAATGAATTCTTACCTGGTCCATCAAAAATGTTATGAGATTGCAAAGGAATGTGTGCAGATGATTCATCTTGTTGAAAGTCCTATCACATTGAGTTCAGGGCATTTAGCCTGCTTGAGTTAAGGCCATCCCTGAGGCTAGGCAATGTATTAGATGTCTCAAATGAATCAGCTAAAGAATTAAGAAACTAGAATGAGTATTATGCAAAACATTGCTTGAACTACTTATGAGGCATGACCTGCATTCCATCAGGATCTTGACCTGTTATGGTTGGCTGATTTAATTTTATACCTGTCAAGTCAATACAGCTTAGATTTCATACTGAATAATAAATGGTAAAATGCCTGTACATACCTTGAACAACTTTAGACTGTAGTTTGGTGTTTTTAGCTGGCCATGCATCCTTCCTCAGCTGTCCTACAGGACTAGCATTGAGTCCATTCTTGGTACCTTTCAGGCAACCTCTGCCTTGCTTTGGCAGTGCAGAGGGTTCTGTACTGCTACTAGGAGTTGACATGAGACAGTACAATGCAAATTGGAGTTAAATCAAGAAGAAGAGGTTGAGAAGAGGTGCAAAAAAAATGGTGAGATATAATAACACAAGACCAGCTGAACAGTTTGGTTGAGTTACTTTTATTTGTTCATAGTTATGTATTTTAAACTCAGTTAGGTCCTATTATATGTCCAGGCATAGTTGAAGTGCCCAAAAGTTCACTATCAAAAAAGAATAACCACATGACATGTCATGATCATGAGTCACATGAGAGTAATCACATGGCTTCATTTTTTGAGGACATTTTTGATCTTAAAAGCTCACTATCAAGTCACATGACATTGAAAATCACCTATCACCTGGCTTCATTTTTCAAGGCCTCTGTGAATGTCACATATATTTCAATGGGGAAATAGCACAATATGGACTGCCTATACAGCCCCAGTGGTTAATTTTTGGATGCAGCAACAATGCAGGCTATGAGTACATACAATTAGAAAGAGAATGAATATAAAAGTACATATGAAGAGAACAGGCATAAACTTCTGGGAGAGGTGGGTGTGATTGCAAAAAAATGAATAGAAATATTCAGAATGTAAGAAACCTAAAAATCTGACCAACAAATGGGCATCATACCAAAGATTTAAAGCCTTATAATGATTATAAAAATACACAGCAATGGAGGCTTGAATTCTGAGTATGAGGTTTGTGTCAGAATTGGATATGGATGAAAGGATGTATTTAACACTTACAGCACAGAGTATTGAGCAAGAAATTAAGTGAGGAGCACAAAATAATGTGAATACTCTGCAGCTGGTATGTTAGTGGATGCTTGGAGCAAGCAAGCACAAGATGCTCACCAATGTCGTGACCAAGAACAGGTGAGACAGGACATGTGCAGATGAGCAATACTGTCAATCACACTGTTCCAAGCACAACCTTTGCCAAAGAAAAATGGCATTGTATTAGAATAACTGATCTCCAGATAGGACGGAGCACAGAGGACTGCAAACGTGTATGACTTTGATAGTCGCAAAAACGCATATGATATGCACAGAGGGCATATCAAGAGTGCTGAGTGAGGGCATGTAATTTGGACAGAGGCCTCTGAAAATGCTCCTTACCCTTGGAACCCACCTTTATGTCAAACATTTTTAATCTTAAAAGCTCACTATCAAGTCACATGCCATTAAAAGTCACCTATCACATGGCTTCATTTTTCGAGGACATTTTTGATCTTAAAAGCCCACTATGAAACGGAATGGTTAAACCTCAATCTATTCTAGATCTCGGAATTGATGCACGGCCCTTCGAGATTGCCCCTTGAGCATCAAAGCATTGAAGATGGTATGCATTATTTGTCCAACGCTCCGGAAGATGTTGCCCGACGGTGCGAGATCCTGGAGGACATGTTGTGGGATAATGTCTGAGAGTCAAGACGGTCTTACACCCTTGGTGGTCGACAATTCTGCCAATGCTGTGGGCTCAACAGCTGGCCGAAAGGCGCGGAATTTTCTAGATCAGGAAATCTTCAGATTATCATTCGTCTGACTTCCATGAGAGCTCAATACCTGATGGGGACGAAAGCGTTTCAGCGTTCAGCCCTTGATCTAGTGACTGAGCAGCCAGACACATTCGTTGTTTTGTCCTAAAAACGCTCCCTCTTCCAATTCAATTCGTGGGTTTTGAATTGATCATGTCGGAATATGAAATTGCTCTATTCTTGTTCCCGGCATCCACTCCTGGCGCCAATAATTCGTGAAAGTGACAGCTAAATATACCTCGCCGATACAGATATATCCTGTTACACTAGGTGGCAAATTGACAATATGGCGGGTGCCTACAAAGAGCGCTAGTGGGACCATATTACGTTGTCCCTATGAACGAGATACCTGACCCATTCCCGAAATACGTATATACTTCTGATGGCGCTAAGCTCGCGTGAGTTCAGACGTCTCTGAGTGTGGATAACTTATAGTTGACGCGTTTCTCCCTTGTGAGAGATAGAATGGGTGAACCGGAAAATATAGGGACAATTATGCCTACGACCATCCTTTAACCCTTGCTGCAAATGTAGGTATTGATACGGAGGTCTAGGTCGGGCGCCATGCCCAAATCAGCCATTGAACAGAATCAGATATCCTTGGTCTCGCCTTGATCCCAATTTCAAGCATGAACAAAGCAGCGTAAGGGCAGATGCGACATTTTGGGTACCAGATGTGTCAGTTGAGCGCTATTTTTGCAGCTAATGTATTCAAAATTCTGACAAATCGTGTGCTTCACACCGCTGTTATATGATGTCGATAACAGGTCTTACTTATTAAAAGTCTACAATACAATAAGTGCATCTGGATCCATCTAGACAGGTCGTCGACAAATTCATATAAGGTGAGGGGTCATATCATCGCTATCACCTCTCATATCCACCAAATCATGACACCTCACGAGCGTCAATTGATTCAAGAAATTGGGCATAAAGTGTTGGATAATGTGTTTACGACTTTTGCCATGTACCTTGGCTACGGTAGGCAGTATTCAACAAATTTGAAGTTGACCTCACATATTGACTACATTTCCCCATAGGCATTTTTGCGCCGCTTTCATTCATTGTTATTCGATCTATCGCACAGTATGCTCATTAAATTGGACATGGTATCGTGGCACTGAGTATTATATTTTCAGGAAACAAGGCAAACCGGCCTTGTCTTGGGCGATGATGAGTGTGGCATCCTTGAGCCTTATTTCAATGACAGCTTCCATCGTCATAGACATAAAAAAGGCAGCCCTTGTTCCAAAGATCCTTTGCAACGATGATGGTGGAATTACTTGGGCAGTGGAACAGTATAGTATGAATCAACCCCTGGAGTTAACGGTCACAACCGACTAGCTACAGTTTCTTCCGGTAAGGCACATCCATGCCGCCACGAAACTCTATAATTGTCGTTCTCTCAGCCAATATTCAATGACGGTGTCATTATATGGCGGGCTTGGATAATCTCCGGAACTCGAAGGCGAGCTTTATATCTTTCCGTTACGTTGTGGATAACTTCACTTGGTAAACTATCCCCCATCTAATGCTGTTGAGTAAACTGAAAGCACCCTATCCGGTAGCCGTCACTCTATCCATGCTGCTGAACGATTCCATTCATGCCAAAGAGCAGTTCCAAACCCTTACTTATGATGGAATATCTATTGCTCTCGACACTGCCTCCTATGTGCTCTCACTCGCAACCAACTTGGTTGCGACAGGTATCATTGCAGGCATTCTTTGGTACAATTCAGAGCCAACCTCACATTAAGCATCTTTGCAAAATTAACATGGTGTGTACTTAGGAATCATTCGAAAGCCCTGAGGCAAATAGGCAGCTACCGACAATACTTCAGAGCATCACGTATATTGCTCCTGCTCTTGGAGTCTGGAGCATTATACGCTACATTGCAGGTTCGGCGTACTCTCAATTGAGAGATGACAAATGTCAAACTTACACATCTTCGCAGATGGTATTTATTCTACTTTCCGTGATCACTACTCCACATGAGGCCGATATCATTGCTTATTACGCATTTTCAAACGCCTATTTGTCGATTTCGGTGAACATATTATACACTGCGCATTTGAATTCTGACTGACAATAGCGACCCCTCAGCTGGCGTATCCAATCCTGACAATGGCCATCATCAGCGGACCATTTTCAATGGAGCAAATTCAGGAATCCGTGATTGAACTCGAGACGATATCAGACGTGCCCCAGAGTGCATAACAAAGGAGAAGGGCTAAATGATAGGGACGGTTGACTGGCAAAGACTCCTCGCGTGTTGACAGGCGAAAGATATCATCATGATTCATCTCAAGCATGTATCTTAGGATTTGTTACCATTTCCTCGTACCCTTATTCCCCGCCCGTCGCAAATAACTTATCCTTGTTCTTGACTGCACGCCTCAAGCTCATACTCTCTTTCGCTATGGGATCGGGACACTTTAACGAGCTTTCTGTTCGCTACTGACTGGACTTTTTATGGCGTGAATAAATGGCTTTGGGCCTCATTTTTTGTTCTTAATGCCGCAAATATAGTACGATGATGATATTACATGGCCCTAACAACATATTGACAAGTTGGCCTACTGAGTACGAGATACATGTTCCACCCGCGGTAGGCATCGCTAGGCCATAGACTCAAAATCTACTTCTGGGCACAATGAACCCAACCCTTCGAGTCTATAAGATGCGGATGTACTGGTGATATGACGTCAGTATAGTAACCAATACGCGTAGCCATGCATGGTCAGATTTCCATTGTCGATAAAAGCGCCCTGGCCCGCTGTGCAGCCATAATGGCAGCAAATTTGCTTGTCACCGGCATGCTTGGAGATGAGGGAGTCGATTTCAGCATTTTTCTCCTCCTGATGCTCGATACCGCAGAGATTGAGGGAGTGAAGGTGACCACAACGCTAAAGGCGAGCGGAGTAACGGAAGAGTAAACGCAGTAAGAGAACTCACCGCCTACCAACAGCGAAAAGACTTAATACTGGCGGGCAAGAGATGGCCGACGACATCAAAGGTCGCTTGAGTGCAAACATGGCGATGAGTGAAAGTGGCGGTGTAGAAAGATCATGGAGGTCTCCGAGATCAGATAATCATATTTGAAATGTCAAAGTCTTCCTCGCCGTGTCGCGTGGATTATAATTACCTCGGTCGTCATGGAACTAGGTCAGGATCATATTATCAACTTCATCGCTCCCTCTATTCATATTCTCTGGGCTTTCTCACAACAACGCCCAAACTTGAATGACGTTTTGGCCTACGTTCACCGCATCTCGTGAAACTCGGCAACAGAATTTACTCTTCTGGCCTTCAATCTGGTCCATCATCAAGGACTCTGACATTGATCCTAAAGCGATACACTTGGGCAAGTTTATAACACGATGACTGCTTCATTGACTTTCCGTCAACACAACACCACTCTTCTCCATGATACTACCCTGCTATTCCCCACGGATTTTCTTGTGCCCTTGGTCGACATAACGAAAGATTTATATGTCAATTCAGTTTTGAGTACCAAGATAAATCAATATTCTACTCGGCTGCTGCACAGTGACAATGGAGGAAAGTTACTACTGATGGTGCATTTGAAATTCGCACAATATTGGCATCGTTTTGACATCACCAGGACTGGGAAATATTCTCTACGCCTAATATAAGTCATTATTCAGAGTCAGGAAATACAGTGGTGAGTACTGAGAAGCACCCATCTTTGAGAAAGTGGGCATCCTAACAACTGATGGAAGAATGTCATGAACCTATTTATGTGGATTTGCTGGAGCGGTTGCTTCCTCCCTTTGTCTACCCCCGAGTTTCACCAGCGTAATATAAATTGAATGAGAATAGCTGACATTCGATATCCCGACCATACACACATTTAGCAAAACATGACACCCAAAGATCGCCGATTAATGCAGACCATCGGAAATATTTTATATGACATGGTTCTCCCCCGGTCTTTGAAGTTCTTTGCCTGCGGTAGGCTGGCTTTAGCAACAGTGTGCACGAAACTCACACATCGACTTATGCACTTTATTTTCCTTGTAGGGATCTTTAGACCAATGTCCGTCATTGTTATACGGTCCCTCGTACGGTAGGTCCATTGAGATCATCATATAATATATTGTGGAGCTGAGTCCCAGCTTTGCAGGAGACGGCGGAAGTCACCCCTCTCTTGAGCACTTATTGTGTGACGTCAATTAGCCTACTTGCCATGGCTGCTCAAATGATTATCGACGTGTGGCTCGCAGTATTTGTTCTCGATATTCTTCACCACGGTTATGGTAACCTCCATGGTGCAGTCAACCATTACAATGTTAGCATCTCTGGGACAAGTATTGCTGGGCTGTGGTTGCAATTTCTTCCAGTGAGCAACTCATCCCTTGTTTTATACCGGAGTTGTGCAATTTTGCCTCATCAGCCAATACTCAATGATGGTGTCACCATATGGCGAGCCTGGGCCATTTCGGGGACTGGGAGACTGGCTTTGTGTGTTTGTCTTGCACTGTCAATTTCGTTTCTGGGTATGGGAGCCATTTTACATATACTATACTGAACTAAGCTTTACTAAGCTATCACGATGTCCAAGCTTGTCTACGATTCTGTTCATTTCCGCGAGGCGTTGCAAAGAACTTTAACTGATCCGGTCGTAATTGGTCTTAATATCTCCTCCTCCACTCTCTCTATCGCAGTAAACCTGTTTGCAACAGGGCTCATTGCATGTGTTCTCTGGTAAGGTTCAATAGATGACCAAAGATCTCTAATGAAATTGTGATCAGGACCAATCCGAGATTCTTTCAACAACTGGGCAGGTATAAACAGCACTTCACCTCGTGGCGCATTTTACTCTTACTGGTCGAGTCGGGGGCATTGTATGGCGCAATCCAGGTGTGTGATTGATAAAGATCTATACCATGTATTGGAGACTGATTTAATGATTTATTTTCCCAACAGTTATTATTCGTTATACTCTCTCTTACCGCGGCAAACCCCTTGCCGCTATTCCCCTGGGGAGGTGCTACCGTGGCAAGGAGGATCTCTTCCATTGTGGCGTTGCGGAGGGGAGGGTGCCTGTGTTGGAGAGGGAGTGAGTTGTGGACGCAAGGAGAGGTGGAGGCGTGCGTTGGTGAGGGGGAGTGAGATTTTTTTTTTTTTTCCTTTTCGGAAGGAGGTGGTTCGGGGATGTCTAGGATGGGTTACGAATGTATATATATTTATATATGTTTTCAGAGATAACGTCTTTGGGCCTAGGCTTATGGGTGCCACCATGGAGTTTCGGGGGTGACGAAAGGTCGCATTCGAAGTGATATATATGTACAGAGAAAGTAGGGGCCTCCTGATCGAACAAGCGCCGAGCTGCTGTGAATAGATTGATACATCCTACCATCCAACAAGGCACAGCACTACGACAAGAACGCAAGGGATGAGGAACTACATCGACCCCCCAAGGCAAAAGTCGGCGACGTCAAAATGGCATTTTTCCTTCAGTCCACACCACCGTTGTCCATGACCTAAATCAATCAATCGACCTCGACAGCCTGCGTCGACTAAAGAGCGCAAGCCATGTCGGGAAAGGGGCATCGGATGGGATGGATGGTTAATTCAGTTGGTCAATACACATATGGATGGATTATAACAATAGAAAGGAAAGGAACTTGATGAAGGTACCTCAGGAATGAGACGCCTTATCTCACGTTCACACAAGGAGACAAGAGAGCATACGACATATGTATATTGAGCATGCACCATAACCTAACGAACACATCTGCTCTACACGACCACGACAGGCATGCGCTTAAGCAACGAGGGTGGAGGCGGTAGCGGCATCGTACTTGAAGGTGGGGGGAATCTGCTGCTTGGTCTTGTAGTAGCGAGCAAGACGGTGGATCCTGGACTCGATGAGGATAAGACGGAACTTGGAGTCCCTGTCCTTCCTGTTGACCTCGAGATGCTTGCGGACAGCAACCGCCTTTTTGATGAGGTGCCAGAGGTCCTCAGGGATGGATGGGCCAAGTCCTATCCCCAAACAAAAAGGTGCACGAATGCAATAAAAAAGAGTACATAAGAGGAGAGAGAAAAGGAAGGCACGTGGTTAGCGGAGGCAGAGGGCGGGAGAAGGGACGGGGACGGTACCATGGGACTTGAGGATACGGAGGATCTTGTTACCGGTGACGAAACGGACCTGGGGGATGCCGTGGGAGTCACGGAGGGTGACACCGATCTGGGAGGGAGTGAGACCCTTGCGGGCGAGCTTGATGATGTGATCGACAACGTCCTCAGGGGTCGTCTTGAGCCACGCAGGGGGTGCGCGGCGGTAGGGGAGGGCGGAGGACGCTGGCAGGGGGTCAGTGCGCAAAAGAAGAGAGGAGACAGGCAGACGCACAAATGCCCTTTCCGGGAGCGTGCATGCGACCCATGGCTGATACTTTTTTTTGTAGAGCGGTGGTGGTGTCTTGAGGCAACGAGATCAAAAATCACAAGTGCACGATGCCCAAGTGGGAATGCCGGCATCTGCCGAGTGGCTTGCTGATCGGACTGCAACTGTACAGCTCATCAAACTCTAATCGCAGCTCACGTGAGTCCTCCGAAGCCACAAGCCATCGGAAAAGCGAGGCCAGCAACAAACCCATCGCAAGAGGTTGCCCAGGTCAGTCGCTGCCATCTCCCATCTTGCTGTACGACGGTGCTGACGGTGTGCTCACAGCATGAAGTTCAACATCGCTAGTGAGTCCCACTGACATTGGACAAGACGGAATGCTGATCATCCTCGCTAGACCCCGCCACGGGCGCTCAAAAACTCCTCGACGTCGATGAGGAGAGGCGATAGTGCGTGCAGGTTTTCATTGTGCATGGTCATTATATCTAATAAGCCCCCAGCCGCATCTTCTACGACAAAAAAATCGCCCAGGAAGTCCCCGGCGACTCGCTCGGCGACGAATGGAAGGGCTACATCTTCCGCATCACCGGCGGCAACGACAAGCAGGGTTTCCCCATGAAGCAGGGTGTCCTCCTCCCCTACCGTGTCCGCCTCCTCCTCGCCGACGGCCACTCGTGCTACCGCACCCGCCGCGCGGGCGAGCGCAAGCGCAAGTCCGTCCGTGGCTGCATCGTCGGCCCCGATATCGCCGTCCTCTCTCTCGTCATTGTGAAGCAGGGAGAGAATGATATTCCCGGATTGACGGATAATGTCCTCCCCAAGAGACTGGGCCCCAAGAGGGCGACGAAGATCAGGAGCTTCTTCAACTTGGGCAAGGAGGATGATGTGAGGAAGTACGTTGTCAGGAGGGAGGTCAAGAGCGCGAAGAAGGAGGATGCCAAGCCCTACACCAAGGCGTGAGTACACGGGTGGGCTGCGTTGTCGATGTTTTGACTAACCTCATCCTCGTGCAGCCCCAAAATCCAGCGTCTCGTCACCCCTCTGCGTCTCCAACGCCGCCGCCACCTCCACTCCCTCAAGCGCCGCCGTATCGAGCACCAGAAGGAGCAAAAGGCCGAGTTCGAGGCCCTCCTCTCCAAGCGCGTCGCAGAGAAGAAGGCCAAGGTCGCCGCCATCAAGGC